>APFE030476486.1:0-10802 GCA_000404065.3 Pinus taeda | reverse complement strand
ATTATTATAAATATTTATAATCATATTATTATTATTATGATCATAATAAATATAATATTATAATACAATGCAAAGAAATGAACTGAGCTCTGAATTCCCTTACGATAGCTAGCTTTTTTCTCTAGGCAACCCGTTCATGCTCAAATTATGTGGATCTCCCTTAGCATGGCTCTTGCATCCCAAACAATGACAAATCTTCATGATTTAGTGAGAAGACAATATTTTGTAGGAGTGGTAGTTAATTCAGCAAGCTCTTCCTCTCAAGAAATTCAAGTCATGGTTTAACACAGTGCCATGTTGAAATCGGTAAATGTTTTTCTGGTAGTTCAAGAAGCTCATTCCTTTAATGTTCATTTAGACGAGGAAAACTTTAGCTCTGGTTTTTTTTTAGATTAAGGTTTGGTTTGCATATTTAATGGGTTATGGTTGTGGTTAGCTAATCTCCACAAGTGGATTTCTGAAACCTCTTCTAACTAATGAAATGAATATTTATCCTCATGCTCATGGTTTTTCTTGTAGTTGTTTTTTATAATATCGAGGATAAGAAGGTCATTTGTAAATCCAAGCCCTAGTTCGAGGGTAGTGTTGGTCTCTTCATGCAACCCTAGTATCCCACCTTTGATCTTGTTATGACGTCAATCTCCACAACTCCAGCATGGGTAAGACTTTCGAACCTTCCCATGCATCTATGGAATCTCTCATTGTTATCTTCTATTAGAAATGCATTAGGGAAGTTTTATTCTTACAGCCCAGAAACTAGAAATTTTTATAATATCCCTTATGCTTGAATGTGTGTGTAGATGGATTTCAGCAGGAAGATTTTTTTGTCAAAGAAAATTCACCAAAGGGAAAAAAAATTAGTAAAAAAGAAGCGCATGTAAACAAGGACCGACTGGATTCAACGTTAGTCGAAATGCAACAAACCATGGTGAAAGCTAGATCCTCCATCGAATCCTCAAGGAATAAAGATGGAAGAGCAATTTCTTGGGCAGATCAAGCAAATGAGGAAGAACTTAAATATAACATCTCTCACTCACCAAAGGATATCCCATTGGATGTAGCATAAAATATGGGTTGGATTCAAGTGGGGAAGAAGGGAAAAAATGTTTCCCTAAGGAAAACAAGATGTCAGTAAAAATCAAATCAAAAAGTAGTACAAAATGGAATGTAAAGGTATTTGAATCTTGGGAGTATTACAGAATTTTTTTAGCTAGAATAGAACTTAAATTTTTGTATCATTGGGTAATTGCTTAAGGGATTGGATTGATCCACCATGCTCAATCTTGGTAACTTTGAAAAAATGTAACGGTTCTAGGCCAGATCTCAACTTTCTATTTTAATAAAGCTTTCATGATCATTTCATTTAAAATAAAAAATAATGTATTATCATAATAATAATAATGATATTATAATATTAGGACATTTGAGCCATAAAAAATCATGATAGTTCCACAAGAGGATACAAAATGTCCCCAATTCTTATTTATCGCTCTTATTTTGGTCTCTATCTGTAATAATAACTTTCCTATTTCCAATGATTTCCCATTTTCCTTCCTTTCTTGCCACCTTTACCTTTTAAACTTAGTTCAGCTTGCTCTTCTAGAAGAATATCCTCATTTATAAATAGTTTTAACCCTTTTATTCTTGGATATTTACTAAGTATATCTTATTTTTGGTCATTACCACTTACCTTAACCCTGAGCAATCTATGTTTATGCTCAAGTATCTTTCCCACCCTTTTCTCTTATGTGAGATAAGTTGTTTGAATTTGTGACTTAGTTTTCAATTGTTGATTTACTATTTCTAATGTGTCCTCATCTTTTTTCTCTTTTATACTAACAATGTTAAGGTTCGAGGCTCTTTTACAATGCTCATGATGTAGTTTAATTATTTTGTTCATCTCCTCTTTGATGGGTTTTATATCTAATTTATTCTTTGTGCTACTTAGGAGTTGATCTGGATCTCTTCAACTACCAAAATCAACCAAGATATTTTACTGTTAATTGAATTTAAAAGAGTATAAAACAACCACATGTGCATACTAAAAGAAGAGGAAACATAATGATGATATGTAGAAATTCCCACCGTAGATCAACAAATTACGCAATAGACTAAAGAAAAATACAAGATCTACTTCTACAACAAACTTTGCAGAAGATTAATCGAATTGAGCAAGATCAAGAGAACACATATAATTGATAATGAGAAATAAATCACACATAACACAGAAGAAATAACCCAGGGAAAGCCTCAGCCTAAAACCCCAATCTTTGTATTATCGTACAAGTGGAAATCTTGTTCAAGTTACAAAAAGAATCAGCTCTCAAGCTATCTTGCTCTCTCTGCAATCAAACAATACAACTCATAGACTGAATAGACATAGTATATGTCCTCCTCAAGCCCTTGAAGCCTCCTATTTCCTTGCGCAGTTTTTCTTTGGGTCAAGTGAAGCCAAATGTGTGAATTCGCCTCATCACACTCAAAAAACCTGAAGAAGTAACTGCACAATCCTCAAGGAAAGAATTCCTCCTGCATGCAAGGGATATTCACAATGGAATATTCTAGCAACTGATAGTACATTGTCCCTCCATCTGATCTCAATTGGGTCTTTGTCTGAACTGACATGCATGAGTTATTTATGAGAGAATATTCAGTTATCTGAAGTGAAACAGTTACATGCATGCATGCAATAACTAACTGAACTTACAATAATTCAACAAACTGTTTGAATTAATCTAACTTGACATGACTCGGTTAACTAGGCCAACTAATTACAACTCATCCTTATCTCTTTAACTAATGGACAAATTCCTCAATTAATGGAGAAATTGTTGCATGTCCCCACATAGACTTCATGTTTTATTTTCCTTAACTAATTAACTCATGGTGAATTAATTAATTATTTTACAAATAACTGCCAAGATCAAATTTGAATTTTACTTCACTATTTTAGTTTTAGGGACTAACTAAAATAGGAAGGTATCCTGAAATGCTATTTATAGCAATACTAAATTTAGCACTTCTATATATAGCATTTCTTGTTGCTATTTTCAACACTCCCTCTCAATAAGAAAGGGATTATCAGTAACCCCAATCCCGTCTCAATGGAACTCGAACTTGCATTTTGACAATGCCTTAGTCAAAATATCTACATCATGTTCCTCGGTTGAAACATACAACAACAACATGATCCTCTTGACCACACAGTCTCGAAGATGGTGATACTGGATATCAATGTGCTTGGACCTGTCATGAAAAACTAGATTCTCAGAGAGTTTGATACAACTTTGGTTATCACAATAGATCACTGTAGGATCCATCCTCTGACCAGGCAATCCCACTAGAATACTTCGCATCCAAATGGCCTCACATGCAGCCTAACTAGCAGACATGTATTCCGCCTTTGCTGAGCTAAGTGAAACTGATCTCTGTTTCCTGTTGTACCAGGAAACTGCAGCTGAACCAAGGTTGAAGATTTCTCCAGAAGTGCTCTTCTGGTCTGATGGACTCCCTACCCAATTCACATCTATGAAGCCCTAAAGCTTCACTCACTCTGTCCGTCTGTACTACAATCCAAACTGAAATGTGCCTATGATGTATCTCAGCACATGCTTCGCTACCTTCCAAAATAGCTTGGTAGGCTGAACCATAGCTTGACTCAGCTGGTTCACCGTAAAGCATAAGTTGGGTCATGTGTTCACTAGATGCATAAGTGAACCCACCAGCTGCTGATAAACAATATCAGCTACTACGTCACCTGAAGTAGCATCCTCCTTCCTCCAGTTCCAAGCTAGAGGAGTCTACATGGGTTTGCACTTCTCCATGTGAAATCTCCTGAGTATCTCATTGGCATACTTGCCTTGAGACACAAATACTCTTTCTGCCACACCTCCATGCCTATAAAGTAGTTCATAAGGCCCATGTCCTTCATCTCGAACTCTCTTGCAAGGTCCTCCTTGCAAGACTGTATCAATTGATCTTGTCAAAATCAGATCATCGACATAAATAACAATGATCAATGGTTTACCTTCTACCATGATGTGGTAAAGGTTCACATCTGCTTCACTCTTGGTGAAGCCCAAACCAGTGAAATAATTGTCAATCCTGGTGTACCAAGCACATGGTGCTTGCTTCAGCCCATACAAATCCCTCTTGAGTCTGCACACATGCGACTTACGTCTGAAGGTCTCGAAACCTTCCGGTTGTTCAATGTATGCCTCCTCCTCAATCTTCCCATTGAGGAATGATGTCTTCACATCCATCTGGTGGATCTTCCACCCCATCTGAGCTGATAGTGCCAACATCGATCTAATCGATGAGTACCTTGCTACAGGAGAAAAAGTCTCATCATAGTCGATTCCCTCAACCTGTGAGAAGCCTCGGGCAACAAGCCTTGCCTTATGTTTCTCAACACTACCATCATTTGCCTGCTTTACCTTGTAAGGCCATTTGGAACTCACCACTGACTTGCCCTGAGGTCTTGGGACAACATACCACACACTGTTACAAATGATAGAGTTGTACTCCTCTACCATTGCATCAACCCAGACTGGTTGCTGCACTACCTCCTCGAATGAAGAAGGTTTGGTATCTACACACCCCCCAACTAGGGCCATGTACCCATTGTACCGCTCGAGCGACCTCCTCTGTCTGCGCCGAGAAGATGGTTGTCCCACATTCTCCCATGCATCCAGCATCAACCTATCAGCTTCCCTTGAGCATTTCTGCCCATCTCTAGAAGTCTCAGCATGAGTGGATGTCTCCACTCCCGGATCCTCTACATGCGCTGCTCCGCATCAATCTGAGGCTCCTCCTCCTTATGAACTAAAAGTTCCTCCTCTACATGCAACTTGAGTTCCCTCTCAAGTGATAAGTGCATGGCTTTCTACTCGTCGAAATTCAGATCCCTGCGTACCACTGTCCTCTGAGTGGAAGGTAGGTACACCTGATAGTTGTGGGGTGTATCCATGTACCCCATGAGTATTCCCAACTCAGCTGTTGGGTCTAGCTTCTTCCTGGCATCTTTGGTCACATGACAGTAAAATGATGATCCAAAGATTCAGAAGTGACTTACATTAGGTCACTTCCCGGAAAAGGCTTCCATAGGTGTCTTCATCCCTAGTATACAGTGCGGGCTTCTGTTCTGCACGTATACTGCTATATTGCATGCCTCAACCCACAAATGCAGTGGTAGGCTTTGGTCATGCAACATCACTCGGGCTGCTCCCACAATCGATTTGTTCTTCCTTTCAGCCACCCCATTCTACTGTGGGTTATGGGGTGCCATCAATTCCCGTTTAATTCCTTCTACAATGCAGAAGTCTTTAAACTGTTCGAAGACATACTCTCCACCATTGTCGCTATGCAAGGCATTTATTTTCTTTCCAGATTCTTTCTCTGCCAAGGCTTTAAACTCACAAAACCTCAAGAAGGTCTGATCCTTCTTTTGCATAAAGTAGATCCAACATCTACGAGAAAAAACATCAATAACAATAACAATAACATACTACCTTTGTTTAGCAGTGGAGGCTGTAGAGAATGGTCCATAAACATCTGAGTGAACTGTCTCTAGGATTGCTCCAGCTCTACTATCTCGATCTGGAAAGGAAGATTTCGCATACTTACCTAAGGTACAACCTTTTCATGTATTCATCTGCTCAAGTTTTCCCTTAGGTAATCCAGTAGAAATCTGTTGCATGATATTTAGGGCTCCATGGTGCAAGTGGCCCAGTCTTCTATGCCATAGCTCGCCAACATCTTAGCTCTGCACCATCTTAACCTTGGAACTCAATGCAACACATTCGTCTACCTCCAACTTATAGAGATTCTTTACTCAAATCCCAATTCGCTTTGTCTGTACAGTACCAATATGCCTCAAGAATGCCTTTCCTTTACTAAAGACTACATCATAGCCTTTATCTTCTAGCATAGTGATAGACACAAGATTCTTCTTCAGACTTGGTACATACTTTACAGCAGTCAAGGTGAGGGGAGCTCCATGCTCCCTCTGAAACACAATCGTACATTCACCTGAAACACAGTACTTTCCATCATCGCCCATCTCGATCCGCATCTGGAGATCCTTCTCCTCCAAGGTACTGAAAAGATTCTTTGTAAATGTGTTAGAAAACCTGCACAGATGAATCTAGCTAGTAAAGATTGAACACACGGATTTGCAGAGAAAAAACACTAAAGAAAATTAAAAGAACAAAAGAATGATTCATTAGAAAATAGGTACAATGCTCATGATATGGCATTACTGGGTGAAGGTCCCAAGGTAATGCACCATAGTGGTGATCAATGAGAGGACTCAACACCTAAAACAAGTTCCGGAGGGAACTAGCCAGTTGCGGAGTGAAAGGAGGAGCAAATCAGGGAGTAAATCATGCAGAAGAACTAGCTAGTTTCTAAGTTAAAGAAGGAGCAAATCAGGGAGTAAATCATGCAGAAGGAATCTTGCATGTAGTCCCATGCTCTAACAAAGTGTCCGCATGTAGGTGTGTAGTACCTCCAACACCCCCCCTGAACACCACTATGGGGAAAAATAGGAAATGGGCCCTAGAAACTAAGGCCAAAGGTCACCAAAATACAGTGCAACTTGTACTAAAATTGAGGAAAGAGGGAAAACCTTATGGGAAAGCCTCCCCTTCAAAATACAATGTAATCAAAAGAAAAGAGGAAGAAAAGATAGTTGCTAAGCAACTGTGTCCGTCACTCCAAGACGATCACGAAAAGAGCGAAACTTCTACTCAGTGAATGTCTTGGTGAAGATGTCTGCAGTCTGTTCTGCTGAAGGACAGAACTACAAATCAATGACCTGATCATGTACTAAGTCTCTGATGTAGTGCATATGGATCTCTATGTGCTTCGTCTGTTGCCGCTGTACTGGATCCCTACAAAATTTGAGAGTGCTCTGGTTGTTACACCAGATGACAATGGGCTGGTGGAATTGGACACCTAACTCAGTGAGGAAGTGTTGTAACCACAGAGCCTAAATGGTGATGTTGACTACTCCTCTATACTCAGCCTCGGCTGAAGAGAGAGCAATAGGAGCCTGCTTCTTGCTCGACCAACAGATAGGGCCAGACCCTAAACTGAGTGAATATTTGGAGGTGGACTTGCGATAAATGCTGTCACCCACCCAATCAGAATCAGTGAAGCCAAGGAGATTCAATGCAGTGCCTACTACATAGTGAATCCCGAAGGTGATGGTGCCATGCACATATCAGAGGATGCGCTTGGCAGCATTCCAGTGTAGCTCATTCGGCTCCTGCATGTATCTCAAAAATTCCCCTACTGCATATGAGAGATCTGGTCTGGAGCGGGTGAGGTACAATAAGCTCCCCACTAGATGTCAGTAGAGAGTGATGTCAACTAATGGAGTGTCACCTCCATCCTCAAGGCGTACCCCAGACAAAAAAAGAGTCGGTGCTAGCTTGCAGTCAATCATGTGAAATCTCTTGAGGAGATCCCGTGCATAATTAGCCTGAGAGAGATTGATGGCTGTGGCATCTCGGTTGATCTCAAGACCAAGAAATAAGTGTAATGGACCCATGTCTTTCATCAAGAACCTATCATGCACGACCCTCTTGACTGCAACAATCGTTGAAACCAAGCTACCGGTGATCAGGAGATCATCCACATACAAAACTAAGATAATAAGAGAATCATGTGTCCTGAGCATGTAAACATTCAGGTCAGACTTACATCTTTCGAAGTTTTGTGAGAAGAGAAAAGAGTCCATATTCGCATATCAAGCTCTTGGGGCCTGCTTAAGGCCATAGAGAGATTTCTTAAGTCTGCAGACCAAAGATGAATCCTAAATGAAACCATGTGGCTACTCCATTTAAATATCCTCTAATAGATCTCTATGAAGAAAGACATTATTCACATCCATCTAATGTACTTCCCATCCCTGGGTAGCCGCAATGGAAAGTGTAAGGCGTATGGAATCCATATTTGCTACTGGAGCAAAGGTCTCGCCATAATCAATGCCATGCACTTGTTGGAAGCCTTTGGCTACTAGCCTAGCTTTCTGTCTGGTGATTTTCCCATCTGTAGCACTCTTGGTCCTATAGACCCATTTGCATCGGACAAGATTCCTTCCTGAAGGAAGGGGGACCAGATCCCAAGTTTGGATCTCGAGGAGGGAGTTATACTCCTCCTCCATGGCGGACTCCCAAGATGGATGCCCAACAGCCTCAGCATAAGACCATGGATCAGAAGACTAAACCAAATGACAATGCCAGGATGGCATTGGTTTAGTGGTAGTGAGGGAAAGAGGAGGCTCAATAAACTCTGAGTTAGTTCTCTGCAAATCAGAATTATCCCCCACAAGACCATTTCTAGCAGTTGGGTGGTCTTGTGCATATATCTCACGTAAGCTGCTTGTTCTTTGATTCATGACAGGGGAAGTTGATTCACTACGGGAAGCCCGATCTGTGCTTGGATGTGGATCATCATATGCATGCACTAGATTTGTATCTAAAGACTCTGTCTCTGCATCTGCATGCTCTACCTCGGCATCTGCATGCTCTACCTCGGCATCTGTATGCTCTGTATCTGCATCTGAGTGTACTAAGTCATCATCTCGGACATGAGGTAGATAAAAGATGTCTGCATGCGCCGATTGAGGTGCATGTGAGAGACTTTCCTCAAATTTGACACTTCGCTCAATGATGAGCTTGTTTGTAGAGGAAATCAAGAGTTGGTATCCCTTCACACCATCAGGGTATCCAAAAAAAATGCACTGAATGCTCTGTGGATCAAGAGATTTCCTCTTTTTAGAGGGGATCCTGGCCCATGCTCGGGAGCCGAAAACACGGAAGTGGGTGACCTCTGATTTAGTGTTGCTTCAAGCCTCAAAGGGGGTCTGATCCTTGGCAGACCTTTGAGGAGATATGTTCTGGATGTAGTTAGCACAATTAAGTGCTTCATCCCATAGCTTATGAGGCAATGACTTAGCATGCAACATGCAGGAAGCCATCTCTTTGAGATATCGGTTCTTTCTCTCAACAACTCTGTTCTGTTGCGGAGTGTATGGAACTGTGTACTGCAATTGTATGTCGAACTCAAGGCAAAGGTTCTGAAGTGTTGTGTTAACATATTCCCCCCCATTGTCTGTATGGACGGCTTTGATCTTTCTCTCTGACTGTGTCTCAACTAGTGCTTTGAAATATTCAAAGTGTGCAAAAACTTCAGATTTGGCCCTAAGAAGATACACCCAAGTATACCGTGAGAAATCATCAATAAATGTAAGAACATACCTAGCTTTATTGATGGAAGGATGAGGAAAAGGCCCCATGAGATCACTATGGATCAAATCTATAGGAGAGGATGCTATGTGAGTCTTGCTGGTGTCAAACTTTTCTCTAGGATGTTTGCCAAGGACACACCCTTCACAAACTCCTTTGGAGAAACTGATATTTGGCAAGCCTTCCACCATCTCATTCTTGCTTAGCTGCTGCATATACATTATATTTAATGACCAAACCTCTCATGCCAAAGCCTACTACTATCATCAGCATGTGTAAGCAATAAGGAGGATTCATATTCAATAAATTCAGAAAATGTATACAGTCTGGCTCCATTGTTTACCTCACCAGTTGCAATTTTGGAGCTGCTATGTGGGTCATATATGTTCATTGCATCTAGAGTGAATTCCACTCTCTTTCTAGTGCTGGAATGAGTGATCTGATAAATTGAAAGCAGGTTTACTGAAAGTTTTGGAACATGAAGCACATATTCAAAGCTTTTGTGTAAAAGTTCCACTCTACCTTTTCCGGTGACCTCAATAGGTGAGTCATCTCCCATGAGGATGGGAGGCCTTTGCATGCAACCAAGGAGGAATAGACTTCCTTTGTAGCATCCATATGATGTGATGCACCAGAATCTATAATCCATGCATCAGGGGAAGAATTAATTGCAACTAAAGCATGAAAATTGTTACCTTTCCTGTGTGGCGGATCCTCAGTTTTCTTCTTGGCGCCCTAAGGGATGTGGTCCCCAAGGTTGTTCTTCTGAATGATTTCTACCATTTGGTCAATTTGTTTCTTCATGCAAGAGGATTCTAGATGGAATCCTCTTTGACAGTAGGTGCATTTGTTTCCTTTATTCCCTTTCTCATTTCTCGAGCCAGAGGAGTCATTAAAGGGCTTGGTGTACCCTTCCTTCTTTGGATGGGAATGCGGTTTTCCCTTGTCTTTTTTCTGCTGATTTTTATGATTTGAATCAGATCTGTGATTTTTATTGTGGCTACAATCATGTCACAGCAAGTGCATGCACTTTTGGAGGTTTGATTTTCCCCATGCCAATGAGTTTATCTTGCTCAAAAGTAAGGGAATCCATGAACTCTTTGAGAGAAGGCATAGTGTAGGATTTACCTGTTGCGAGCCTTACTGAATGAAATGTAGACAAAAAGATGGAGTATTCCAATCCGAGCTTTGACATAATAGAGAGAACTTGGTGACTCTCCTCCTTGGATTTGTCAATTCCACAACCCTTGAGTTGCAGCTGTTGGCATTATGTTTCTGGTATGATTATATGTTACAGATGTTGTACTTGATGGCAACACCCATGGCATGGCTCTCAATGTGATGAGAATTAAAAAGTTTATTCATGTGAAGAAAAGTTCACGGAATTTTATGCAGAGAAAAGTTTATTTCATGTGGGAAAACTTACCTTTGGTCCATGGTAGTTAGTCCTTGGAATTTGAACCTAAGGTTTTTGGACCATGGCATCTCGACAGATGTGTTGATCCCTAGTATTGAGTTGATGGTATTCGTTTGTTATGGTTTTGGCCC
>APFE030476483.1:0-26273 GCA_000404065.3 Pinus taeda | reverse complement strand
ACTATTTGCCCTTGAATACTTTAGGCAATTTGGGAATGCTGATATGATACACTTCTCAGGCAAGGGCAAGAAGGCACAACTGAAAGTGAAAAATCAATTGGGCCACCTTGTTTTGAACAAAAGGGAGGAAGGCTAGAAAGAAGCTGATAGAAAGCTAGAATGCCTTGGCCTGAAGACCAGTTTCCTCTATACCATCTAACCCCAATCACTCCATATCATTCAAAAGGGTCAAATATAGTCTCTCTAGTTATGACCATGTAAGTTTGCACCACATTGAAAATATGCCAATCAACCAAAATGGAAAAGGGGCACACTGGAGGAACCGGTCACACAAGAAGAACTGAATGAAAGAGCAAGAAGACATCTTCTGAAATTGGCTGACTTGGAACTTCCTGCACAGGTATTCTCTCTACCAAAGCCTCAAGCAGGAGCAGCTACCTCATCCTCCACAGCACATCAGGAGGTAGCCCAAACCACAATTCAAGCTCCCAGCAAAGGCAAGGAAAAAGAGATGGAGCAACAGGTACAGCAGGCACAGCTTCAACAACCCCAACAGGTACCACAGCCACAAAAGGAGTAGCCAGGGCAGGGAGAACAGACAGCAGAGGCCCCAATGGCCACACAACAGTAGCCAACACAAATGGCACCTCCCAGGCAAGACTCAAGGATTGACTCTTCTATCCTCCAAACCCCTCAAAGGGAGGATGTAAACAGGAAAAGGGATAGAGAGACTCCCCTTACTACCTCACCGACTCAAGGGGAGAAGAGGCAAAGGTTAAACCATTTCTCTGAAGAAGAAATGCCAATGGGGCAGACTTCAGGTACAAGCCTGCCCAGCATGGAGGCCTCAGCCAGCTCCTTCCAACAAGAGCAAGAAAGGGCAGCAGGGGGAGAAGTTAGCTCCTCAGGCCAGCAAAGGGAAGGTGAGAAGAGCATCAAGCAGCAATTCAAGGACATCAAAAAGAGAAATGAACCCTTAAGGCTGTAGTTATATAATCATTTATTGAAAATGGCTCCCACAACCCAGCAAAGACTCATGTCTGCATATGATGCACATGAAGGAAAAATGATTATGAGCCATTTTACACCAGCAGTGCAGCAACCACAGTCAGCTGCAGATTATATCAGGACCAACCTTGAGGTCCTGTCCAAGGACATCCACCCAATGGATCAAATAGAATTGCACAAACAAACAGGTGAGATGGTGTATACCACATTGGCAGATAAAACCTTGGTGAACTGTAGGCTGCAAAATAGCCTAAACAACACCACTGCACAACTTGAGCTGGAAAGGGCTTCCTCTCAAGCTAAAGACAATAGGATCAAAGTTGTAGAGGAAATCATAATAGAGCTTGGACATGATCCTTAAGATGTCAAGGCAGTGCAGGAGATTCTGAAGTTGAGGGATGTTGATATGGCAGCATTGAGAAAAATGGTAAAGATCCCAGCAACTCTTCATCCTCAAACAGAAGAGATTGCCTAGCTCAGACAAGATAAGGATGCAGCTGCTATGTTGATGACATTATATAAAGAGATCATCCACACCCAAGAGAAGCTGCAGGAATCAGAGGCTACCCTGCAGGCAGCGTTACAGCAAAAGGAGGTAGGACAAACCTCACAACCTCCTCCAGAAACAATAAATCATGAGGAAATCCCTCAAACCACTGCCCCTCCCAGCCAGCAGATACAACAGGCAGCACCATCCACCTCAGCACCAACAACAGAGCAGGCTGAAAGCCTTGACAAGCAAAAGCTGAGGAATGAAATTCAAACCTTGGAGTCTCAAATGTCAGAGTTAATCAAGCCATCTGAACTCAAGAGGGTCCTGTGGGCCAATATTGGCCAGTCCATCACAGACCAGTGGGAGTACATTGAAGCCATCCATGAGCAAATAACGCTCATTGGAAAAGAACACAGAGAAATCCAACGGGCAAGGGCATCTCTAGCCAATATGCCTGAGATTGCAACTAAAATGATAAACGTGCTGAACTACAGGACAAGCTCCCAACTCATCAAAATGGGAATTGGCAACCGGACTGAGACCATTTCACTGATCAAAAGGGTCCTAGCATTAAGAAACCTGGTTCAAACCCTGGAAAGAAGAACCCAGGATATGCAAGCAGATATCAACAAATTCCAGAACAGGTTCATGGCAATTCAAAATAGGGGTCTTCCTAGCTTGCTGGAGCCATCAGGAAGGTTGCTCTCACATGAAAAATATGCCAAGAGAGTGAACAATTTTGCTGGAACTCAAATTGCAGAGATAGCTAGTACATCAGCAGAAACAGGACCAGCAACAGGACAGACCCTCTTCAACAGGGTGGAGAGTTTATTTTTTATTATGAATTAAATCACACACTTGTTTGATGAGCCTCCCCATTTTTACAAGTACACAGAGGCAGATGAGACCATGGGGTCAATTTTGAGGCATCAATTGCATACACAGGATGTGTGGGATAATTTGATACAATTACTGTTGAATCAAAGTCAGTAATTATGTTGTTACTTTTTGAAAATATTTAAGTTTTCATACACAGGAAGATAAAGACACATCAACAGGTATGCAGAAAAAGGCTGAGCCAACTCAGCACAAATATTCAGCCACCACAGCAGCACTGGCAGTCACAGGTGACAGGGCCGAAAAGCTACAGGAGGACAGAGCTGCACAGACACGTCATTCAGCAGTTATAACAAAGCGCTCAACCGACTGAATGAGCTCCAAAGGTCAAAATTTTCTGACAGGAGTAAAGAGCCTTTATGTTGCATTAAAGATTGTAATAACTTTTTGTCTGCAATTTCTGTACGCGTTAATGAAGATATTTTACCTCTCAGATGACTGAATTCCTGAGATATTTTTGTATGAAACACTTCTATATATTCCCCCTCGCATATGTTAGCAGGGGTTAGACGTTGGATGTAAGAGATTGTTCATATCTATTCTGCTTTTCTTTCATTGTAACTCTCAGAGAAGTAATACAAAGGATGATGGAATTTCCAAAGCTCTGTATTGCTTCATGTTGTCTGGTGTTTAGCTGAAAGTGGCAGGATTCCTCCGTATTTCATGGCACAATAAGTTTCTCTTGTAACTCTTTGTTATGTGTTGGTTATCTTTCATATCTCTTTCATGTTTCCTGTGTTTAAACAGTTAATAGCAAGGAAAAAAAATAGTCCCAGGATTTAATCACAGATTACCCTGAACTCAATCTAAGCTATTTTGAATGTCTTTTCTTCAGTTATAGTAATGAAAGTGTAATTCTTAATTGCTACCCTTTCACACTATATCATCACAATGATTATTGTTTCAGGAATTCAAGTTTGCTCCTGAGGAAAACATCCCTTTCTCACATCCCAGCTTAGTGAAAAATTCTTAATTGCTTTTCACTGGTTGTTTGCACTCCATTATCACAATTTAGAGTCTGTTTCATGAAGTATCTAAATGGCCCTGTAACTCCAGGTGCATCAAACTCAGGATTTCAAGAAACCAACAGCCACAAACTCCATTGCCCAATGGACTAATTTTACCTGCAGAACTACACTTTAAAGTTTCAGAAAGACATCCTCCCAACTAAACATAAACCAAAAACCTTAACTTCATAACTAGCCTAAAATTTCCACAGAACAGAGACAAACCTTATAGAGAGAGCCCTCTCTGATTACAGCTGGGCTAGAAGCTGTAATCCAAAGATTGGTTAGTTGTTATCCCGGTCGTATTCCCTTGGGAGTCATAGGGAACAACCTGGGTGTTAACATAAATGGCGACTCCGCTGGGGACCTCTTCAGGATTTACCACTTCATGTCACAAATGTCAAGTGTTTGAAGGAAAGAGGCAGTTACTGCGACTACCTCTAAGGCCTATTGCAACAGAGAGACCATTTCAGCAATGGGGTTTGGATTTCATTGGAGAAATTAATCCATCATCTTCAGGCCAACATAGATGGATTCTAATAGCTACAGACTACTTCATTAAATGGATTGAGGCAATTCCATGCAGACAAGCAAATGATTCCACTATCATTCAGTTTCTTGAGACTAATATCCTTGCTAGATTTGGATGTCCTAATAAGATAATAACAGATAATGTTGTTGCTTTCAGATCTAAGAAGATGGTCAACTTCTATCACAAATTCCACATTACTTTGGGCCACTCTACTACATACTATCCCCAAGGAAATGGCCTTGCAGAATCATCAAATAAAAGCCTGGTAAACATGATAAAGAAGGTATTGGAAGAGAACAAAAAGAATTGGCATAAGAAACTTGTCAATGCCTTATGGGCAGATAGATTAACAACCAAGAGATCAATTGGGGTCAGCCCATATGAGTTAGTCTATGGATTAGAAGCCAAATTTCTTTCATCACTAGGGATCCCTGTTATGAAGCTACTCCAAGAAAGCCAAGCTGAGCCCAATTATATGCAAAGGAGGGTGAATCAGATTATATGCCTACAGCAAACCAGGGACCAAGTTTATAACAGAGTTCAAATCTTACAAGAGAAGCTCAAGAAGGCTTTTGACAGAAGGACCAAGGCTGAGGATTTTAACATGGGTGACAAAGTTCTCAAGTGGGATTCAAGGAGAGAAAACAAAGGAAAGCATGGAAAATTTTATTCCCTTTGGAGAGGACCATTTCTCATCCAAGCAGTACAAGGAAATAATACCTACTTTCTTAAAAATTTTGATGGAACTGACTTGGACGAAGGTCCTGTCAATGGTAGGATGCTGAAGCACTATTTTGACTACCTTCCATAAATGCAGTATGGCTTCCCTTGTACATAATTTTCTATATATATTGTTTTCTCTAAGTATGTGAATAAATTGATTTCAAGAATCTTGCAGAAGCAGGAAAAGACTGGACTGTAGCAAGTATTATAAATAGGTCAGTCTACATTTTGAGGCTTCAAGGATGAAAAGGCTCCAAGTTTTGAAAACAGTAGCCAAAGGGCCAAGGCACACTGACCTGTTGTTCTTGGTCTTTCAAGAAGAAAAACCATCCCCATGTGGAGCCACTATTGGATACCTATACCAATAGGTTTCATATTTCATGATTGGCAAATTCAAATGTCAAATATGCTTTGCTTTGGTGGTACAAAGATCCCATATTTTCAAGGAAAAACAAGGTGTGTACATGCCTTCATGTCTATCAAATTTTTAGGTGGATGGTCCAACAGTCTAATCTGGATCATGCCACATTTCAATTTTTGTTGTAGAGTAGAGAAAGAAATCTGTCCAAACTATTTAATCTTGGCAGATCAGTAGTTAGGCAGAGAAATTAAGGTTCCCAACTGCTTAATCTGGGGCCTTGGAAGAAATAAGGGTAGTGCTAGATAGAAAAATCAAAGGAAAAGCCAATGGAAAAGAAAAGGCACATAAAGGGTCTGCAAGTCCAAGTGCACCCTCCAAGAAGAAACAAAAAATGCTAGGCAAAATAGTTGGGTAGGTAGATGGGGTTGCAGAAGTGATGTTCCTTCCAAGCTGAAACTTTTCCAATCAAATACAAGGAAAACAACATAATGAAGCATGTCTAACTTCCCTTTTTCCTGATTCATCACTCATTACTAACCTCCCTTCACAAGATGTGTTTATAAGAGAGATTCAAGGTTTTATGTTGGTTCTTATGGCCTTTTGAAGCCACATTTCTTGTGTAAAGTTCTTTTCATTTTGATCTACTCTTTAAACTAAGTTGCTTTCAAGAAAAATTAGTGATATCACCCTTCATTTACCTTCTCCCTCCATATTAACCTCTAACCTTTATTATCTAGCTCCCTATGCTTCCCTTTCCCTACTACTATAACACCATGGTGTATAAATCCTAAGCAATGTATAAATACGCCCTCCTTGGCATTATAGCCATATGGTTCACTACTAGGGAATTGGATTAACACCTGGTTAAGCTCAAGAACACAAGCCTTACCTCTCTGTCTCCATCAGAACTCAGGCTACCCATTCAATCCTTCATTTTGCCATAAAAACCTTGGAAAAACCCCTTTTTTACCCCTATACCCGCTCAAAAGCAAAAAATGCATAAAAAACCCAATTTCCCCGCCTTATCCTAAGGTTGGGACCAAATTCCGCTTTTGTCATGAAAACTTCATCAAAAACCATTTATCCTAAGTTCTAATGCATATGCGACATTACAAGGAAAAATGCATAAAAACCCAGTTTTCCTAAGTTTCGGGTTTGATTCGCAGTTATGAAAATACATAGCGGACCGATGAAAAAACATTAAAAATCCCTGAGGGTCCCGTTGGGCACGAATATCAAGAAAATTATTATTTAAATCCCCGCCCGATGACTGTATCCTTCGCGTAGATTGCTGATCCAATAACCGTGCGATCAAGCTCCTTTGATCCGACGGTCGACGTGAATTTCGGAGCAGCTCCGACGTCCGACAGATATCGTCCGATATCTTTCATACGCTGATGTCATGCGGGGTCCACGTGTCGCCTCCAGAATCCATCGGAGCCCCCTCTGACAGATTCCTCGTCGTATAAGAGGTAGCACGATATCGCGCCACCTGTCCAGCTGTGTCAACATCCTCTTATCGCCTGTGTCAGCATCCTCTTACCGCCTATGTCAGCGCCACGACCGCGCACCCCGCCCACCACTAGTCCACCTGTCCGCCACCGCACCACCCCCGTGGACCGGTCATAGGCCGCCACATCACCTGATGACATCATGCTGACGTCATCCAACCCGGACCCACCTGCTGACGTCATGCTGATGTCATTTAAAAAAGGCGCCAATGACCCAAAAAAGCCATATTTTGTCAAAAATTACACGTTTTTTGCACTTTTTGCAAAAGACATTGTTGCGCTCTCTGCATGCGTTTCACGACGAAATTTCTAACAACCTGCTCGAAACAACCAGGAGATCGTCAGCGCGCCTACCCACCAGCTTTTCCGACCCAAGCCATCCATCTACCAGGTATTTGTCCGTGAAGACCTCTCTGAAACCTGGTTTTTCTCTGTAAATGCTAAAACCACTTTAAGCACAAAAAACGCTTAAAATTCACCAGAAAACTACTCATACCCAGCTCCCTCTTGAAAAATTGACGGTCGAATTTCACTAGCTAAGCCGTTTTTAGACTGAATTTTCAGTAAGAAGCTGCATTCTTTGTTCGCGCAGTCGTGAACTAGAACTCATAACCTGCGTTCAATTACCGAGAAAGGTCTGTCAGACACTACAACTTGCCTTCTCAAGGAACCCAAACAGTATTTCAATTGCTGTGGACTTGCCCTGTTACCTTGCATTTTATATTTTCCTCTCACTCAGGCAGTGCTCTTCAGGCCCAAGAAACAGAAGTTTATTTACCAATCAGAATCCAAACAACCATGGAGACTCCAATTGCACCAGTTGCCCTCAATGTTGCTCCCTTAAATGCCCCTCAGAGAGAGCTGGAGTGGCAGGATTTGGCAGACCTAGACTACCAAATCTCAGAGGACTCCTCATCAAAGTGCAAGTTCCACCTTCACCTGCTGAATGAGCTCAAAACCAGACATAAGGATGGGAGAGACATACTAGGCATTTGGGATTCCTTCCTCCCAATATTCAAGCTCCCACAGGTCAACCAATTCCCTGACCTGATTCATCTATGTGCTGTCTGCTATGACCCCATGCAAAGGGCTGTGCTTGACCCTACAGGTTCAGTGGTATTCTACATAACCCCTGAGGCCATTAGAGAGATGTTGTAGTTCAAAACCCAAAAGAAATTGGTCCCCTTGTCTCTAATGGACTTGATCAACCAAGGAGCTAAGATATTAACAGATGCACAAATCTTGAAGCTCAACCAATTATTCATTACAAATTCTGACACAGTGCTGCACCCTCCTATTTTTGATGGCTACCTCAATCAACTGGGTGTAGATCTTGCATACATGATTAGTTCCGTTTTGGGATACAAGTCACTGGAATTTATTGAGGAAACTATGCTAGTAATGATGACTATGTTTTCCCTTGGCAAGAGTCCAATATATTATGACTATGCCACATACATTTTAGACAAGATACATGAGCAGTTCTTGAACCTATCCAGAGAGAAGGTGTTCAGATACACCTCCTACATCTACCACCTCATCCTGTATTATCAACATGAGAAGTTCTCCTTTGAGATTAAGAGAACTAATGCAGCAGGCAATCCAAGGTCAGTGGTGTACTGGACCTCAGTGTTTCACCTCAGCACCTACTCTCCATATACATACTATGAGTTCATAGACCTCTTCATCCATCCAGCCATGTCTTTATTCTTAAGCTCACCTCCTCCAAGACTGACTAATGAGATGCAGAGGATTCTGCATCTATCCAAGGTGTACAACATAGGGGATTGGTACTTTTACCAACACTATACTATAATCAGAATATATGGGTGTGAGTTACGCCCATACAGATTGCCCAAGAATGTGCCTATGAGACTGTTTGCCCTAGAATATTTCAGGCAATTCGGCAATGCTGATATGGTACACTTTGCAGGCAAGGGCAAGAAGGCACAGCTAAAAGTAAAAAATCAATTGGGCTACCTTGTCTTGAACAAAAGGGAAGGCTGGAAAGAAGCAGATAGAAAGCCAGAATGCCTTGGCCTGAAAACCAGCTTCCTTTGGAAGCCCTATGACCCTAATATGACCATATCCTTAAGAAGGCTAAAATACAAGCTCTCTAGCTATGACCATGTGAGCATGCCCTACATTGAAAGACATGCCAACCAACCAAAATGGAGAAGGGGCACACTGGAAGAACCAGTCACTCAAGAAGAATTGAATGAAAGAGCTAGAAGGCATCTATTGAAAATGGCTGACTTGGAATCTCCTCCACAGGTATCCACTCTGCCAAAACCTCAAGTAGGAGCAACTGCCTCATCATTTGCAGCACATCAAGTGGCAGTACAAACCACAGGCCATGCTCATAGCAAAGGCAAGGAGAAGGATATGGAAGAGCCACAGGCACAACAGGGACAGGTGTAGCCACCCCAACAGGACCAGCAGCAAAAGGACCAACAGGTGCAGGGGGAGCAAACAGAAGAGGCCCCAATGGCCACCCAGCAGCAGCCAACACCAATGGCACCTCCAAGGAAAGATTCAAGGGTTGACTCCTCCGTCCTCCAAACCCCTCAAAGGGAGGATGTAAACAGAAAAAGAGAAAGGGAAACTCCCCTTACTGCATCACCAGAGAAGAGGCAAAGACTAAATCCCTTCTCTGAACAAGAGATGCCAATGGGGCAGACTTTAGGAACAGGCCTGCCCAGCATGGAGGCCTCAGCCAGCTCTTTACAACAAGAGCACGACAGGGCAACATTAGGAGAGGTGAGTTCCTCAGGACAAAGGAGGGGAGGAGAAAAAAGCATTAAGCAGCAGTTCAAGGATATCAAGAGAAGAAATGAACCACTGAAGCTGCAACTTTACAATCACCTACTGAATATGGCTCCTACCAACCAGCAAAGGCTCATGTATGCATTTGATGGACATGAAGGAAAAATGATCATGAGCCATTTTACACCAACAGTGCAACAACCACAATCAGCTGCAGACTACATCAGGACCAACCTAGAGGTCCTGTCAAAAGACATCCACCCAATGGATCAAATATAGCTGCATAAACAGACGGGTGAGATGGTCTATGCCACATTGGCAGACAAGACCCTAGTAAACTACAGGCTGCAGAATAGCCTGAATAACACTGCTGCATAGCTTGAGTTGGAAAGGGCTTCCTCTCAAGCTCAGGACAATAAGATCAAAGCTCTGGAAGAAATTATAATAGAGCTTGGGCATGATCCTAAAGATGTTAAGGCTGTGCAAGAAATCCTGAAGCTAAGGGATGCTGATATGGCAGCATTAAAAAAGATGTTAAAAATCCCAGCAACTCTTCACCCTCAAACAGAAGAGGTTGCCCAGCTCAGGCAGGAAAATGATGCAGCTGCTCTGCTGATGACACTATACAAAGAGCTCATCCAAACTCAGGAAAAGCTGCAGGAATCAGAGGCCACCTTACAGGTAGCATTACAGCAAAAGGAGGCAGGGAAAACCTCACAGCCACCTCCAGAAACCATAAATCTTGAGGAAATCCCTCAAGCCATTGCCCCTGCCAGCCAACAGGTACAGCATGCAGCACCATCCACCTCAGCACCAACCACAGAGTAGGCTGAAAGCCTTGATATGCAAAAGCTGAGGAATGAAATTCAAGTTTTGGAGTCTTAGATGTCTGAGCTGAATCAAGCCAAGGACACTCTAGCAAAAGTAAATGAAAAATATGACAAGTCTAAACAGAATGTGGCTGAAAGAGAGAGGGAGGTGAAGGCCCTCAAGAAAAGGATAATTGATCTAGAAAAAGAGCTCACATTCGACAAAGTCACATCTGAGCTCAAGAGGGTCATATGGGGGCATATTGGCCAATCTATTACAGATCAGTGGGAGTATATTGAGGCCATCCATGAGCAAATAACGCTCATTGGAAAAGCACATAGAGAGATACAATGAGCAAGGGCATCTCTAGGCAGTATGCCTGAGATTGCCACTAGAATGATTAATGTGCTAAATTACAGAACCAGCTCCCAGCTCATTAAAATGGGAATTGGAAACATGACAGAGACTATCTCACTAATAAAACGGGTCCTGACATTGAGAATCCTATTCAGACCCTGGAGCGAAGAGTCTAGGACATGCAAGCAGACATCAACAAGTTTCAGAACAGGTTTTTGGCATTGCAAAACATGGGTCTGCCTAGTTTGCTTGAGCCATCAGGAAAGTTGCTCTCACATGAGAAATATGCTAAGAGAGTAAACACTTTTGCAGTAAATCAGATTTCAGAGGCAGCCAGTTCATCAACAGAGACAGGACCAATAACAGGGCAGATCCTTTTTAATAGGGTAGAAAATCTATTTTTTATTATGAATGAGATTACACATTTGTTTGGTGAGCCTCCTCATTTTTATAAATATACAGAGGCCGATGAGACCATGGGGTCAATTTTGAAGCATCAATTGCCTGCACCAGATGTGTGGGAAGATTTGATACGATTACTGTTAAATCAAAGTCAGTAATTGTGATTTTGCTTTTTGAAAATATTTAAATTTTCATACATAGGAAGATAAAGACACATCAGCAGGTATGCAGAAAGAGGCTGAGCCAACTCAGCATAAGTATTCGGCCACCACAGCGGCATCAGCAGTCACAGGTGATAGGGCCGAGAAGCTACAGAAAGATACAGCTGCACAGACACGTCATTCAGTAGTTATATCAAAGCGCTCAACCGACTCCGTGAGCTCCAAAGGTCAAAATTGTTCTGACAGGAGTTAAGAGCCTTTAAAGTTCATTAAATATTGTAATAACTTTTCATCTGCAATCTCTGTACGAGTTAATGAATATATTTTCCCTCTCAGGTGACTCAATGCCTGAGATATTTTGTAATAGACTTCTATATATTCCCCCTCGCATTTGTTAGCAGGGGTTGGACATTGGATGTAAGAAATCTTTGATATCTATTCTGCTCCTCTTCTACTGTAAATCTTCAGAGAATTAATACAAAGGATGATGGAATTTCCAAAGCTTTGTGTCTCTTGATGTCTTGCTGGTGTATGGCTGAATGTTGCAGGATTCCTGCGTATTTCATGACTCAATAATTTTTCTTGTTACTCTTTGTTATATGTTTTTTATCTTTCATATATCATTCATGTTTCCATGTTTTAAATATCTAATAGCAAGGAAAAAGAATAGTCTCGGGATTTAATCACATATTACCCTGAGCTCAATCTAAGCTATTATAAATGTTTTCTTCAGTTATGGTAATGAAAGTGTAATTCTTAATTTCTACCTTTCACACTATATCATCATAGTGATCTATTGTTTCAGGAATTTAGGTTTTCTCCTGAGTAATAGGTCCCTTTCTCACATCTCAGCTTAGTGAAGAATTCTTAACTGCTTTTCACTGGTTGTTCACACTTCATTCTCACAATTTACAGTTTGTTTTATGAAATATATACAGGCCCTGTAATTCCAGCTGCACTAAACCAGGATTTCAAGAAACAACAGCCACAGACTCCATTTCCCAATGGATTAATTTACCTGTAGATAACATTTCAAGACTATCAGAAAACATCCTCCCAACCAAACATAAAACAAAGAAACCTTTACTTCATAACTAGCCTAAAATCTCCATAAAACAGTGACAAACCTTACAGAGAGAGCCCTCTCTGATTACAGCTGGGCTAGAAGCTGTAGTCCAAAGATTGGTTAGTGGTTACCCCGGCTGTATTCCCTTGGGAGTCATAGGGAACAACCTGGGTGTTAACATAAATGGCGACTCCGCTGGGGACTCTTCAGGATTGAGAATTTATAGTATCTCTGCTGAAACTACACTTGAAATCTGACTATCAGTCAAGAAGCCTTCTAAGCTGTCTCTGTAGCAACACTACAGTCTCAAGGAAGAGTTGATTTAGGTATCCTTTATACTTATTTGGAGATACATAGAGGCTTTCAAACTCCTGTCCAGTCCTTGCTGTACAACTTTTGCAAAACTTAGAAGGACTAGCTCAGAAGCTGGCTCCTAAGAAGAACCTTCGGTACACTGGGGCTAATCCTGACCCAAACCCTCCAACTGTCTTTGAGAATCCTAATACAATCTCCAAACTCACTAAGAAGCAACAAGGGCCAGAAAATCTTGTTGACCTTAGTCCAAAGACAGTTCACCCCAACCCCATTTCCACTCCAATCAAAGTACTATTCCGTTCCACCCCTAATTCCCCTAGTTCCCCATCTACCTCTCAAAGCCCTCCATCCACATCCTCTTCCCCCACTCATATTCCCTTGACCAACACTCTAAATCCATCCATACCCGTTACCCCTGTGGTACACACAGTTCCTTTTATCCCAGTTGTCCTTGTCAACCCCCAAAACCTTGTGAATATGGCTATGAGGTATGCACCTCTGCGATTACCTGCCAATCCTGTGGCCTACCTCAGGATTACCAGGCCAAAATCTCATATTTTGACTGCACTGGCCCTTATTCTGCTATTCAGCACGCTAAGAGAATGCAGGATCATTTTGAAAACTACGAAATAGATGATGAGAGTGTGAGGATGAGAATCTTTGTCCAAAGCTTAACAGGGGATGTTCGAACTTGGTTCAGATCACTCCCTGCAAATACCATTACAACCCCTGATGAGCTCTGCCAATCCTTCACAAACAGATGGGAGAAAAAGAAGGATCCCCTACATATACTTGGTGAATATGACATGATTAAGAGAGGTCCTCAAGAGACAGTTCTGGAATACTGTGCCAGGTTTAATAATGTATATAATGCAATACCCCAAAACCTAAGACCTCCCCCGGACTTGGCCTTATACAAATTCCCTGATGGATTTGACCCTGATATGGCTTACCAATTAAAAGAAAGAGCCCCCCAAACCCTTGAAGAAGCTCAGAAGGTTGCTGTCACAGTTGAGGCAAACCTGATTGCTAAGAGGAACAGGGCCAGATTAGAAAAGAGAGTTGCCTTTAAAGAGGAACCGTCAGCCTTTGACCAAAAATTAGATGCAATAATTTCTGGTATGAAGAGGTTGGGTGACAGGGTAGAATCTGTGGAAAGAAAGTCTTCATGGGAGGCACCACCAAATAACTCTAACAGAAATCCAAACTTTAGGAGGAATCAAAACCCTAGTGTGGGCAAAACCAACAATGATCCAGAAATAAGACCTCCATTTCAAGAAAACTATGTTGAAACATCCACATCAGATGAGCAAGTGGATGACCCCCATATCCACTTAATGGGTCTTGATGATGAGCACCAAGTCTTCCTAAGTCAGGAAGATCATGAAGAAGAAGACAGTAAACAATTCCAAACAAAGTCAGGTGAATCGTTTGACTTCAAACAAGGCTATGACACAACTGTCTATGAAGTCCATAAACAATACAAACTATGAAGCAGGACTGTAAACATAACACAACCTGAGAAAACCAAGGATAGACTGCAGCCCAAGAGTGCCATAGTAACAGAACCAATGAATGCAACTGATTCACTCACAAAGGAAGTAACTATTGAAGAAGTTACTGAACAGACACAAGATCTACCAGTTACATCATCTGTACATCCCAATCCAAGCAAAAGGCCTCAATAGGTGAATGAAAAACACAAGCCCCAAGATCAAGAAAAAACTTTGCCAAATAAGGAAAAGGTGGTCACCCACAACACTAAGGCCCAGTTTGAAAAACCCTTTGACTTGGAGGCTGAAATCGGAAAATTAAAAATAGCCATTCCTCTTGCAGAGCTAGCCAAACATGATATCTATAAACAACAGATTGAGAAGTCCCTTCAACTAACTCAAAGCAAAGACAATGTAAATGTGTTGGATGACACCCCTGAATTACTGTTTGGTCCAGAGGTTGATGGGAAGACAACAGGCACAGGGATATTACCATTTTATGTCAGCTTGCATATCCATGACAAGATATTACACAATGCAATGTTTGACTCAGGGGCATCTCATAACCTGATGCCAAAATCTGTCATGGAAAGGCTGAATTTAGATATTACTAGGCCATACAAGACCTGTTTTCATTTGATTCCAGCCAAGTTAAATGCCTAGGCTGATAAAAGACTTGTGTGTGATCCTGGTTAATCCAATAAAACAATCTTGATGGATGTTGTTGTTGCTGATATCCCACCCAAGTATGGGATGTTATTATCAAGATCATGGGGGGCTAAACTTCAAGGGTCCCTTCAATTGGACATGTCATACGCTACAATCACAGTCTTTGGTCAACCCAAGAGATTGTATAGAGAGTCACTGATGAAGTACATGGTCAGCACTGAGGAAAAGCCTCAAAAATTCCCCATATATGCTGTCCATTCTGACATAGACTCATATATTTTGTTCAATGACAATACAGGTAACACAAACAATGAAGAAATCTAGATAATCAAAACAGATCAGAATATCAATGAAGGAAATCCTGACTTAGAAACATTGGTTCAGTCAAAAGATGGGAATGTTCAAGAGGACAAGTCAAAAGATAATGAAACCAAGACACCTAAACAAGAGCAGGAGTCTAGTAAACAAACTATTCCTCTAGAAACAAAACTGACCTCACCAAATCAGAAGACTGTCCCAGAAGTCAAACTAAATAAACAACCTAAACTTCAACTCACAAGCCCAGACCACAGAGATGTTACTCAACCTCCCCTAGAACATGAAATCCTGTGGTTCTTAGAATTTGATGGATCAGTTAACAAGTTAGGGGCAGGAGCTGGAGTTTGGATCCATAATAAACAAAACAACCATGCAGAAGGCAGAGCCTATAGACTAAACTTCAGGTGTACTAATAACATGGCTGAATATGAAGCTCTCCTACTAGGCCTCAAAGTAATGCAATCCATACAAGCCATGAAAGTGTCAATCTTAGGAGACTCAGACCTCGTTATTCAACAAGTGAAAGGCAATTTTGTTACCAATGATAAAAGACTCAGGTCTTATAGGTCTGCTGCCACTGAGCTACTAGAGTCCTTCACTGAGTTCCAGATTACCAAAATTCCTAGGGCTTAGAACCTTCATGCTCATAGTCTAGCTACGTTTTCAAGCACCTGCAAGCTCCCTTTTGAGCCCCATCACTGTTTCACAGCTGAAGTAAAACACAGACCATCTGTCCCAAACAATATAAAGGACTGGCAGGTGTTTGACAATGACACACAAATCAACAATTTTCAGACTTTACAAGAAGAGTTTTCAGGTCTAAACATAGACACTGAGACAACAAGTCAATCACAAATACTTGAGACAAAAAATCAACCACAAATACATGGTAAACGCAATAACCTAGCAATATCACCCAAAACAGCTAACCAAATGCTACATCCTACAATCTTCAACCAACACAACATACAAGAAATCCAACAAGATAAATATGAGGATATAGCTGACTATGAAACTGAGGTAATACAATTAAAGGACAACTTTCTTCCAATAGGCTTGGCTCCTTTGGAAGACATTTTTGACTCCAATGATGTTCCCAATAAACCAAAACTACAGCCCCTGAACACAACCATAGAAGAGCATAACATTGGGACGTTGGAAGAACCCAAAATCATAAAACTATCGGCTGCATTACCTCCTGACCAAAAGCCCAAATACATTGACCTTTTTAAGGAGTTTCAAGATGTGTTTGCATGGAGTTATGAGGATCTAAAATCCTATGACACCTCTGTAATACAACACACAATCCCACTAAATCCAAATCAGAAGCCCTTTAAACAAAAACTGAGGAGAATTAATCCTATGCTCCTCCCAGCAATGGAACAAGAGGTGCAAAAAATGTTTAAAGCAGGCATTATAGCACCAATCAGATTCTCTGATTGGATTTCAAATTTAGTCCCGACAAGGAAGAAAACTGGGGAAATTAGGCTCTGTGTTGATCTGAGAAACCTTAACCAAGTATCATTAAAAGACAACTACCCCTTGCCCAAAATGGATCACATCCTGCAGAGAGTAGTTGGGGCCTCAAGGATTTCCCTGCTTGATGGGTTCTCAGGTTTTAACCAGATCCTAGTCCATCCTGATGATCAGGATAAAGCAGCATTTACAACCCCATGGGGAACCTTTAAATATGTGAAAATGCCGTTTGGTCTAAAAAATGCAGGGGCTACATTCCAAAGAGAAATGGATATTGCTTTTTCTAAAGAGATCCATGACTTCCTTGTCATTTATTTGGATGACCTCACACCTTTTTCAAAATCTGACCAAGACCACTCGAAACATCTAAGGCAGATATTCACAACTTGTAGGAAATATGGAATTTCCTTAAACCCTAAAAAATCCTTGTTTGGTCTAGAGGAAGGAAAACTGCTGGGTCACATTATTTCCAAAGATGGCATCAGAATTGACCCAGACAGAATCCAGGCCATCCAACAAATGCCCCACCCAAGGAATATAAAAGAATTACAGGCCTTTCTGGGGAAAATCAACTTTCTAAGAAGGTTTATCCCAAACCTGGCTGAGTTGAGTAGATTACTGAATAACATGCTCAAAAAGGACTCAAAGGTAAAATGGACAGTAGAGGCAAATCAAGCATTTGAAGGCGTCAAGTTTTCCCTTACTCAAACCCCTGTCTTAACCAAGCCTCAGTTTGATAGAGAATTTATTATATTTTCCTTTGCTTCTCAACACACAATTGCTGCAGTTTTACTACAGAAAGATGACCAAGGGAATGAGAAACCCATTGCTTTCTTTAGCAAAGCTCTTAGAGATGCACCCCTCAAGTACTAGATCATGGAAAAACAAGCATATGCTTTGGTTAAAGCTATTAAGGACTTTAGGATCTACATCCTATACTCCCATATAATAGCCTATGTGCCAAGCCCAATTGTCAAAGATATACTCACTCAAGAGAACTTGGAGGGTAGAAGAGGAAAATGGATTGCAAACATTCTGGAATTTGATATAGAAATAAAACCTACAAAACTGATAAAAGGGCAGGGCTTGGATAAACTAATGTCTGAAACGAATTTCCAAGCCCTAGACATCAACCAACTGGACAGTAAACCGGAGCTGGCGACTCCAAAGATCAATGTAGCCTTTGAACAATCCCCCTGGTATTCTGATATTTTCTATGTATTGCAAAACCTGTGTGCTCCCCCAGGGCTGTCCAGAACTAAAAGTAGGTTCTTAAAAATGAAAGCTTTGAAATTTTGTGTTATGGAAGGAAATCTGTTTTGGAAAAACCATGAGGGAATCTTATTAAATTGTTTGATTGAAAATGAAGCTAATAAGATCATGGAAGAATTTCATGCAGGTGATTGTGGGGGTCATTTGTACTGGAAGTCCACCGTGGATAAAATACTAAGAGCTGGATACTATTGGCCTACTATTTTCTCTGATGTCAAGAAATTCACCACTGCATGCCATAAATGTCAAGTGTTTGAAGGAAAGAGACAATAACTGCCACTGCCTCTAAGGCCTATTGCAACAGAGAGACCATTTCAGCAATGGGGCTTGGATTTCATTGGAGAAATTAATCGCTCATCTTCAGGCCAACATAGATGGATTCTAACAGCTACAGACTACTTCACAAAATGGATTGAGGCAATTCCATGCAGACAAGCAAATGATTCCACTATCATTCAGTTTCTTGAGACAAATATCCTTGCTAGATTTGGATGCCCTGATAAGATAATAACAGACAATGCTGCTGCTTTCAGATCTAAAAAGATGGGCGGCTTCTGTCACAAATTCCACATTACTTTGGGCCATTCCACTACATATTATCCCCAAGGAAATGGCCTGGCAGAATCATCAAACAAAAGCCTGGTAAACATGATAAAGAAGGTGTTGGAAGAGAACAAAAAGAATTGGCACAAGAAACTTGTCAATGCCTTATGGGCAGATAGATTAACAACCAAAAGATCAATTGGGGTCAGCCCATATGAGTTAGTCTATGGATTAGAAGCCAAATTTCCCTCATCACTAGGGATACCTGTTATGAAGCTACTCCAAGAAAGTCAAGCTGAGCCCAATGATATGGAAATGAGGGTGAATCAGATTATATGTTTGCAGCAAACCAGGGACCAAGTCTATAACAGAGTTCAAATCTTACAAGAAAAGCTCAAGAAAGCTTTTGATAGAAGGACCAAGGCTGAGGATTTTAACATGGGTGAAAAAGTTCTCAAGTGAGATTCAAGGAGAGAAAGCAAAGGAAAGCATGGAAAGTTTGATTCCCTCTGGAGAGGACCATTTCTCATCCAAGCAGTACAAGGAAATAACACCTACTTCCTTAAAAATCTTGAGGAAACTGATTTGGATGAAGGTCCTGTCAATGGAAGGATGCTGAAGCACTATTTTGACTACCTTCCATAGATGCAGTATGGCTACCCTTGTACATAATTTGCTATATATATTGTTTTCCCTAAGTATGTGAATAAATTGATTTCAAGAATCTTGCAGAAGCAAGAAAAGACTGGACTGCAGCAAATATTATAAATAGGCCAGTCTACATTTTGAGAGTCCGAGGATGAAAAAGCTCCAAGTTTTGAAAGGAGTAGCCAAAGGGCCAAGGCACACTGACCTGCTGTTCTTGGTCTTTCAAGAGGAAAAACCATCCCCATGTGGAGCCACTGTTGGATACCTATACCAATAGGTTTCATATTTCATGATTGGCAAATTCAAGTGCCAAATATGCTCTGCTTTGCTGCTACAAAGATCCCATATTTTCAAGACAAGACAAGGTGTGTACATGCCTTCATGCCTATTAAAGTTTTGATGGATGATCCAACAGTCCAATCTGGATCATGCCATGTTTTCAATTTTTGTTGTAGAATAGAGAAAGAAATCTGTCCAAACTGTTTAATCTTGGCAGATCAGTAGTTAGGCAGAGAAAACTAAGGTTCCCAACTGCTTAATCTGGGGCCTTGGAGGAAATAAGGGTAGTGCTAGATAGGAAATCAAAGCAAGAAGCCAATGGAAAAGAAAAGGCACATAAAGGGTTTGCAAGTCCAAGTGCACCCTCCAAGAAGAGACAAAAAATGCTAGGCAAAATAGCTGGGTAGGTAGATGGGGGTTGTAGAAGTGGTGTTCCTTCCAAGCTGAACTTTGCTAACCAAATACAAGGAAAACAACACAATGGAGCATGTCTAACTTCCCTTTTTCCCTTTGTTTACCACTCATTACTAACATCCCTTCACAAGATGCGTGCATAAGAGAGATTCAAGGTTTTATGTTGGTTCTTATGGCCTTCAGAAGCCACATTTCTTGTGTAAAGTTCTTTTAATTTTGATCTACTCTTTAAACTAAGTTGTTTCCAAGAAAACTTAGTAATACCATTCTTCATTCACCGTCTCCCTCCATATTAAACTCTAACTTGTATTATTTAGCTCCCTATGTTACCCTTTCCCTACTATTATAACACCATGGTGTATAAACCCCAAGCAATGTATAAATACCCCCTCCTTGGCATTATAGCCCTATGGTTCATTACTAGGGAATTGAATTAACACCTGGTTAAGCTCAAGAGACCAAGCCTAACCTCTTATCTCCATCAGAACTTATCTGCCTGTCCAACTCTCCATTTTTGCCTAAAAACTCTTGAAAAAACCCTTTTTGCATCCTTATACCCACTCAAAGGCAAAAAATATGATAAAACCCACTTTCCCCGCCTCATCCTAAGGTTGGGAGCCATTTTGCGCCTTTACATGAAATTTCATTAAAAACCCGCTTATCCTAAGTTTTTAATCCTTTGCGCGTTTATGTGAAAAATTTCATAAAAACCCTCTATTTTTCCTTTTTCTAAAGTCATCGGCCATATACGTTTTAACGAGGAAATACATTGGAAAAACATTAAAATTTATTAAAATGCCTAAGGGTCCCGCCGGGCGCATTTACCACCGAAAACATTATTATAATCCCCTCCCGATGCTGTATTGCTCGTGCAGATTAGTGGCCCGATAGCCGTCTGATCCAACAATTTTGATCTAACGGTTGACGCTCGTATCGGAGGGGCCCCGACGTCCGACAGATATCGTCCGATATCTGTCAGACGCTGATGTCATGCGGGTCCACGCGTCGCCCCCAAAGTCCATCGGAGCCCCCTCTGACAGATTCCCCGCCGTATAAGAGGTAGCCCGATATTGCGCCACCTGTCCGCCTCTGTCAGCGCCCTCGTACCGCCTGTGTCAGCGCCACGACCGCGCGCCTCGCCCACCACTGGTCCACCTGTTCGCCACCTCACTGCCCCCGTGGATCGGTCTTAGGCCGCCACGTCACCTGATGACGTCATGCTGACGTCATCCAACCTGGACCCACTTGGTGACGTCATGCTGACATCATTTAAAAAAGGGCGCCAATAAGCCAAAAAAGCCATATTTTGCCAAAATTACGTGTTTTTTGCACTTTTTGACAAAAAAACTTCTGCACTCTTTGCATGCATTTTACGACGAAGAATTCGCCAACCGGTTCAAAACCAACCAGAGAGCTTCAACGCGCGTACCCACCTGCTGTTCCGACCCAAGCAATCCATCTGCCAGGTATTTTTCCGTAAAAACCTCTTTGAAACCTGGTTTTTCTCAGTAATTGCTAAAAACACCTTAAGCACAGAAAATGCTTAAAAATCACCAGAAAACTACTCAAACCCAGCTCCCTTTTGGAAAATTAATGGTCGAATTTCACCAGCTGAGCCATCTAGATTGAAAATTTCAGTGAAAGAGCCCGCATTCTTCGTTCGCGCAGTCGTGAACTAGAACCTAAAACTTGCACTCAATTGCTGAGAAAGGCCTGTGAAAGACTGAATACTTGCCTTCTTAAAGACTAAAACAGTATTTCAACTGCTGTGCACTTACCCTATTACCTTGCTTTTTCAGTTTGCCTTTTCGCTCAGACAGTGTTCTTCCGTCCTAAGAAGCAACAAATTTCTTACCAGTCAGTATCCAAACAAGCATGGAGACTCCAGTGGCACCAGTAGCCCTCAATATTGCTCCCCTAAATGCCCCCCAGAGAGAGCTGGAGTGGCAGGATTTGGCAGACCTAGACTACCAAATATCAGAGGACTCCTCATCGAAATTCAAGTTCCACCTTCATCTATTAAATGAGCTCAAAGCCAGACATAAGGATGGGACAGACATTCTAGGCATTTGGGATTCCTTCCTCCCAATATTCAAGCTCCCTCAGGTCAACCAGTTCCTTGACCTGATTCATTTATGTGTTGTCTGCTATGACCCCATGCAGAGGGCTGTGCTTGACCTTACAGGTGCAGTGGTATTCTACATGACCCCTGAGGCCATCAGAGAAATGCTGCAGTTCAAGACCCAGAAGAAATTGGTCCCCTTGTCCCTAATGGACTAGATCAACCAAGGAGCCAAGATATTGACAGATGCACAGATCCTGAAGCTAAATCAATTGTTCATTACAAACTCTGACACAGTGCTGCACCCTCCCATTTTTGATGGCTACCTCAATCAACTGGGTGTAGACCTTGCATACATGATTAGTTCAGTTTTGGGGTACAAGTCACTGGAATTTATTGAGGAAAATGTACTAGTAATGATGACAATGTTTTCCCCTGGCAAGACTCCAATCTGTTATGACTATGCTACATACATTTCAGATAAGATGCATGAGCAGTTCTTGAACTTATCCAGAGAGAAGGTGTTCAGATACACCTCCTACATTTACCACCTCATCCTGTACTACCAACATGAGAAGTTCTCCTTTGAGATCAAGAGAACTGATGCAGCAGGCAATCCAAGGTCAGTGGTGTATTGGACCTCAGTGTTTCACCTCAGCACATACTCTCCATATACACTCTGAGTTCATGGACCTCTTCATCCATCCAGCCATGTCTTTATTCTTAACCTCACCCCCTCCAAGACTGACTGATGAGATGCAGAGGATTCTGCAGCTATCCAAAGCATACAGCATAGGGGATTGGTACTTTTACCAACACTATACTGTAATCAGAATATATGGGTGTGAGTTGTGCCCATACAGATTGCCCAAGTATGTGCCTATGAGACTGTTTGCCTTAGAATATTTCAGGCAATTTGGCAATGCTGATATGGTGCACTTTGCAGGCAAGGGCAAAAAGGCACAGCTAAAAGTAAAAAATCAATTGGGCCACCTTGTCTTAAACAAAAGGGAAGGCTGGAAAGAAGCCGACAGGAAACTAGAAGGCCTTGGCCTAAAACAAAGCTTCCTTTGGAAGCCTTATGACCCTAACATGTCCATATCCTTAAGAAGGCTGAAATACAAGCTCTCCAGCTATGAACATGTGAGCATGCCCTACATTGAAAGACATGCCAACCAACCAAAATGGAGAAGGAACACACTGGAAGAACCAATTACTCAGGAAGAATTAAATGAAAGGGCCAGAAGACATTTATTGAAAATGGCTGACTTGGAATCTCCTTCACAGGTACTGACTCTGCGAAAGCCTCAAACAGGAGCAGTGGCCTCATCATCTGCATCACCTCAAGAGGAAAAACAAACCACAGGCCAGGCTCAGAGCAAGGGCAAGGAGAAAGATATGGAAGGGCCACAAGCACAACACGGTCAAGTGCAGCCACCCCAACAGGAACAGCAGCAAAAAGACCAAGAGGTGCAGGGGGAAGAAACAACAGAGGCCCCAATGGCCACCCAGCAGCAGCCAGCACAGATGGCACCCCCAAGGCAGGACTCAAGAATTGACTCATCTGTCCTCCAAACCCCTCAAAGGGAGGACGTGAGCAGGAAAAGAGATAGGGAAACGCCCCTTACTGTATCACCAGAGAAAAGGCAAAGATTGAATCCTTTCTCTGAAGAGGAGATGCCAATGGGGCAGACTTCAGGAACAGGCCTGCACAGCATGGAGGCCTCAGCCAGCTCTTTACAACAAGAGCAAGACAGGGCAACAGTAGGAGAGGTGAGCTCCTCAGCACGAAGGAGGGGAGGAGAAAAAAGCATTAACCAGCAATTTAGAGATATACAGAACAGAAATGAACCAATAAAGCTGCAACTCTACAATCACTTGCTGAACATGGCTCCTACCAACCAACAAAGGCTCATGTCTGCATTTGATGTGCATGAGGGGAAAATGATCATGAGCCACTTTACACCAACAGTGTAGCAACCACAATCAGCTGTAGACTACATCACGACCAATTTGGAGGTCCTATCAAAAGACATCCACCCAATGGATCAAATAGAGCTCCATAAACAGACGAGTGAGATGGTCTATGCCACATTGGCTGACAAGACCCTGGTCAACTACAGGCTGTAGAATAGCCTGAATAACACTGCTGCACAGCTTGAGCTGGAAAGAGCTTCCTCTCAGGCCAAGGACAATAGGATTAAAGCTCTAGAAGAAATTATAATAGAGCTCGGGCATGATCCTAAAGACGTGAAGGCTATGCAAGAAATCCTGAAGCTAAGGGATGCTGACATGGCAGCAATGAAAAAGATGCTCAAAATCCCACCAACTATTCACCCACAAATAGAAGAGGTTGCCCAGCAAAGGCAGGAAAAGGATGTAGCTGCTCTATTAATGACTCTATACAAAGAGCTCCTCCAAACTCAGGAAAAGCTGCAGGAGTCAGAGGCCACATTAGAGGCAGCATTACAGCAAAAGGAGGCAGGGCAAACCTCACAACCACCTCCAGAAACAATAAATCTTGAGGAAACCCCTCAAGACACTGCCCCTCCCAGCCAACAGGTGCAGCAAGCAACCCCAAACACTTCAGCACCAACCACCTCAGCACCAACAACGGAGCAGGCTGAAAGCCTGGATATGCAGAAGCTGAGGAATGAAATTCAGGTCTTGGAGTCCCAGATGTCTGAGCTGAATCAAGCCAAGGACACTCTGGCAAAAATCAATGAAAAATATGACAAGTCCAAGCATAATGTGGCAGAAAGAGAGAGGGAGGTAAAGGCCCTCAAGAAGAGGATAGCTGATCTGGAGAAAGAGCTCACATTGGACAAAGTCACATCAGAGCTCAAGAGGGTCATATGGGGCCATATTGGCCAATGTATTATAGATCAATGGGAATACATTGAGGCCATCCATGAGCAAATAACGCTCATTGGAAGAGCACATAAAGAGACACAACGAGCAAGGGCATCTCTAGGCAGTATGCCTGAGATTTCCAATAAAATGATTAATGTGCTGAACTATAGAACAAGTTCCCAGCTCATAAAAATGGGAATTGGAAACCGGATAGAAACCATCTCACTAATCAAAAGGGTCCTGACATTGAGAAGCCTAGTCCAGACCCTGGAGCGAAGAGTCCAGGATATGCAAGCAGATGTCAACAAATTTCAAAACAGGTTTCTGGCATTACAAAACAGAGGTCTGCCTAGTCTGCTGGAGCCATCAGGAAAATTGCTCTCACATGAGAAATATGCCAAGAGAGTAAGCACTTTTGCACAAAATCAGATCTCAGAGGCAGCCAATTCATCATCAGAGACAGGGCCAATAACAGGGCAGATCCTCTTCAACAGGGTAGAAAATTTATTCTTTATTATGAATGAGATCACACACTTATTTGATGAGCCTCCTCGTTTTTACAAAATACAGAGGCTGATGAGACCATGGGGTCAATTCTGAAACATCAGTTGCCTGCACCAGATGTGTGGGAGGAGTTGATACGATTACTTTTAAATCAAAGTCAGTCATCGTGATTTTGCTTTTTGAATATATTTCAATTTTTATACACAGGAAAATAAAGACACATCAGCAGGTATGCAGAAAGAGGCTGATCCAACTCAGCACATGTATTCGGCCACCACATCAGCATCAGCAGTCACAGGTGACAGGGCCAAGAAGCTACAGGAAGATACAGCTGCACGGACACGTCATTCAGCAGTTACTCCAAAGCACTCAACCGACTCTGTGAGCTCCAAAGGTCAAAATTTCTCTGACAAGGAGTTAAGAGCCTTTAAAGTGCACTAAATATTGTAATAACTTCTCATCTGCAAACTCTGTACGAGTTAATGAAGATATTTTCCCTCTCAGATGACTCAATGCCTGAGATATTTTGTAATAGACCTCTATATATTCACCCTCGCATTTGTTAGCAGGGGTTGGAGATTGGATGTAAGAAACCTTTTGATATCTATTCTGCTCCTCTTCTACTGTAAATGTTCAAAGGATTAATACAAAGGATGATGGAATTTCCAAAGCTCTGTGTCTCTTGATGTCTTGCTGGTGTATGGCTGAATGTTGCAGGACTCCTACGTATCTCATGATTCAATAAGTTTTCTTGTTACTCTCTGTTATATGTTTGTTATCTCTCATATGTCATTCATGTTTCTCATGTTTTAGATATCTAATAGCAAGGAAAAAGAATAGTCTCAGGATTTAATCACAGATACCCTGAACTCAATCTAAGCTATTATAAATGTTTTCTTCAGTTATGGTAATGAAAGTGTAATTCTTAATTGCTACCTTTCATACTATATCAGCACAGTGACCTATTGTTTCAGGAATTCAAGTATTGCTCCCGAGGAATAGATCCCTTTTCTCACATCCCAGCTCAGTGAAGAATTCTTAACTGCTCTTCACTGGTTGATTCACACTTCACCCTCACAATTTACAGTTTGTTTTATGAAATATATAAAGGCCTTGTAATTCCAGCTGCACTAAACCAGGATCTCAAGGAAACAACAGCTACAGACTCCATTGCCCAATGGTTTAATTTACCTGCAGATAACATTTCAAAATTATCAGAAATCGTCCTACCAACCAAACACAAAACAAACAAACCTTTACCTCATAACTAGCCTAAAACTCCATAAAAACAGTGACAAACCTTACAGAGAGAGCCCTCTCTGATTACAGCTGG
>APFE030476482.1:0-22937 GCA_000404065.3 Pinus taeda | reverse complement strand
TGAAACGAGATTTTACACTCAGAAGTTATTTCAAAACGACCAGAATGATTCTGTCCAACATGCTCAAGAAAAGGAATGGCAGTGAGGATTCGAGTCTGGAGCTTGGAAGAGTTGTGCACACCTTAAAATAAAGAAAAACTTGACAACAATGAAACGAGATTTTACACTCAGAAGTTATTTCAAAACGACCAGAATGATTCTGTCCAACATGCTCAAGAAAAGGAATGGCAGTGAGGATTCGAGTCTGGAGCTTGGAAGAGTTGTGCACACCTTAAAATAAAGCAAAAACTTGACAACAAAGTAAAAATAAAAGCATGTTTTTGGAGGAAAAAGGGCAGTCCCGGCGGCAAACCCTAGAGTACTTTTAAAAAGAACCCTAAAACCTTTTATTTTACAGTACGGGTACTCCTGTTTTTGCGGAACAAGACAGACAAGGAAACACTGAAGTTTTCTGAGTTGATTTCTCAAGGAAAAATCATTTGTGGTAGCCACTATAAGCATCAAAAATAAAAATTGTGTCTATCTATCCATGAGTTTTTCATTCATTTGATACAGATTTTTGACTCGGTAAACAATGCCGGATCTGTCCTGGGAGACGGACTAGGTCCTCCAGATCTCAGCAGTGTGTAAACTCCCCAAACAACGAGTTAGTGGACAGTCCGCACCTCCCACTAGCCCTTCATCAGGCCAGCAAACTTTGTGGAATTTTTCAGTGTTCTTCAGTCAGCCTCGGATGTTAGGAGAGATGGGTCTGATCTTCAGACCCTAGATCTTCTCCATGAGGGCATTCCATACATTGTATCTTTTACTTTCCTGCATTGTACCTTTTATACTCATGCATTGTATCTTTTATAGGAGACTGTTTGGTTCTCCCACATTTTATGGACATCATTGTACTCAACAATCCCTTTGACCTACTTTTTGTTGAGTCCCTTGGACATAAATATAATTATCTTATCTTATTATCTTATCTTGGGGAGATATGCTAACTATATTTTTTTGACTTTTCCGATTGCTGTCATATCAAGTTCAAACAATCCTCTCAATCTTCTGAATATTTTTTCAGAGGTCAAAAGGAAAAACAAAAATCCTGTATTGACTTTTCCATTTACTGTCATATCAAGTTCAAACAATCCTCTCAATCTTCTGAATATTTTTTCAGAGGGTAGAAAGGAAAAACAAAAATCCTGTCAATGTATGTTCCGAGGGTAAGGGAAAAACAAAACTCCCCTCAATCCCCAGTCGATATATGTTGACAGGGTGTGAAAAGGAAAAACCACAACAAAAATTCAACGTACAGTTTTTATTGGAAAGACAATTAAACAAAAGCGAAGGCTTTGAGATTGAGGGGACAAAATGGATACCATGAACCATGACGTTAAGTTTTCCACAAAAATTTCACTTGTACTTTTTCAACATTTTATTTTCTTACATTACTACAAATTTTATATATCAAGCACCCCAACATCCCCTGCATCCTGATTTTGAAAAAGATGCGAACCCTGGTAACTTAGGACAATAGTCATATATTGCAAATAACATATAGACCACTGAAATTTAAGAAGAAAAAAAAAGGAACAAATTGGTTTCTTCCAAACTTATTTCATCTTATAAATCAATCAAAGAAAAAATGATCCCCTTTTAACAACTGAAAGGATGATAAATTAATACAAAAAAAAATTAAAACTACAAGACTCCACCGAAGCATCTTACTGATGAGATTCTTTTTTATACATGGAAAAGAAAGAGCTGAAACGAAGATGAGGACTATTACTTCGAAGTTCCTTCAAAGAGGGCCTCAAACACATATAGTTGAACCAAACAACAGCCAAGCAGATTGTACCAAGTGCTACATTAAGGAATAATTCATACAAGGGTACTCCATGAGTTGTGCTGAAATAATGACCGCAGTAGATGATGACTAAGCAAGAGCAATCTTCATCTCACCACAGCAACATACAATAGAGATGACTATGGCAGAGCCACGTGCATTGCACCATGGCAAAATAGCATTATAACCGCCTCAGATCCAGTCTTATCAACCTCAATACTGTATAGATCCGTTGTCAATAGCCAACTGGACTGCCTGATAAGCTTAATCAGGGAGGGACCCCTGTTTGGCTGGCATTGATTTCGTGAAGAATATGAACCCCAGAAATAATAAAAAGATTTCACCTAGAAAATTGAGTTGAAGTATATCACAATTCCTGCAGCAGTACAGGTCAGCATGGTTACCTTGAGGCTTACATCAAGAAACTGGTAATCAAAAAATATTTGCCACACAGACCTGCAGTAACAAAATGTAGCTCTCATCTGTTTGTTCCATCCCTTTCTGAAACCCGTGATACTTGCTGAGCTTCAGTTTGGCTGTCATGTTTTCGTTTATTTCTTCTCTTCTTGGAAGACTTGCCCTCTTTTCCTCGACGTTTATCTGAATTATCTGGAAGGGTATTGTCACTTGCAACAGATGATGCATGTGATACAGGTGGTGGATCAGGCCATGGTGTGTGTTTTGCTGGAACCACGATCTCCAACGGAGGGTCTATAACCCATCTGCAAGTAAAAGAATAGTCCAGTAAAGGTAGTAATGAGTTACAAACCTACAAAATAATTCATGTAAACGAGAAATTAAATGCTAATATACTTGCCTGTTTAAGATACCATAGCATCAAAAACAATGTCTATTAGTATCAACTTTTCCTTCAGCGTTAGAGAATTCATTAAGCAAAGCATCAAAGGAACTTAGACGCACTCAGGTTTTGCAATGAAATATCTGTCCATGACTCCAAGTCTTGGAATCTCAACATATATCCAAATGCCATGCGCCCACTATTAAAATCCTAACTAGTCTCAAATTTATTTGTATTCAAATTTCAAGTCCATCCGTGACAAGTATTATCATAGTTTCCTAAATTTGAGAAGCATAAGCTTTTTATATGTAATCAATGCAAGCATACAATATTGTATCAAAGGTTACACAATCCACAGGCTTTCAGATGTAAGATCTATTTCCACTCCTAAACAAGCCTACCACTTAGTCATTTATTTAAACATGGGTGTTACAGTTGCAAAATGTTGCCACAACCCTGCATTCTGGTCATTCATCTTAAACCTTCCTTGGACCTTGCAATGTATAGCATAAGACACTAAGGACAGCCCTTGGAATAGAGCCAGGTATTCCCGAACCAACAACTCAGAACATGGCTTATATATATATTATATATATATATATATATATATATAGTACAGCCTAAAAAAGATCTTAAATAAAATTTTATACAACTCAACAGACACAATCAAGTTAGAAGCCTTATGAAGAAAACAAAATAAGTGGACAATAAGAAGAGATGGAAGTGAACTAACCCACGAGGGAATTTACTGTCCGCACGAGCCTCCATACGAAGCCACCACAGCAATACATTACGACCACATCTGCCAAGTGGCTCCACAAAGGAATCATCTTTCAACATAGACAAAGGGCTCTCCACCACCTGACCGTCTGCAGTCCAATCATCCCAGTCTCGAACCCAAGTTGGTTTATCGCTATCCTTCCAAACCAGTCTTGCATTAAGTGCAAAACCTGCCCACTCAAGTCTCCTTGGCAATACAGTGGCCCCATCACCAATAAATCTGGCACTTTGCTTAGCATATGGAATGGAATTAAAAGTATGCCAACCAACTAAATGGCCCGAGGAATTGCAGGCAGGTCCCTGCACAGGTACAGGAAGATTTTCTTCTCCCCCCCTCTCCTTCATGTCCAGTTTCATTTCCTCAGTTGCCTGCATCCTTAATATCTCTGAGGGACCACGATATGCAAGAATGCCAATTGACAATGCACCCATCCATTTCACAGACTGTATCTCATCAAAAAGCTCCAAATTATGAGTATTGCTGTCATCAGCGAACATGACAACACCATCCAGTTTTTGCTCCCTCACAACTCTGGTTTCATGACAAATAAAACATTAGCTTGAATAAATTATAGAATGCAAAAATCCATTGCTGTCTCCCAATTGAAGACAAATGAACTAAAAATAGATACACCACATGATCAAGCTTAGAAGGTGCTAGATATGCAAGTCTACAGTATCCAGGAACAATGATTTTTTGGTTTACTGAAAAAGACCCACTTCACCATCAGCATATGATGAACAATTTGGATTTGGTTAAAGGTGACATAACACATCAAAAGCACAAACAAAATTACATGCAAAAGCGTGAGTATGAAAACACACTGCCAAAGCTCACCGAGAATAAAAATGGAATTTAACAGCTAACCTGCATTTGATGTTTGGATCCTATTTCCTGATAAATCTCTCTATGACTGCCTATACTATATTATATAAGTCACTATGGCATATCACCCTAGCAATCAAGATGACAGAAAGGTCACCGGTTTGTCCTGAAACAAATAAAGGGCCAATTCCTTCCTATCACACAGCTAGATAACCTGAGATCAAATCAAATATCTTGGCAAGCATTGTCAGCACCAGCACAAGTTCCACATTTGCCCCAGCCTCCCAGCTGCGGCTATAACAAGCCCAACCCTGTTTACAGCTTACCCTTTGACCTCCCAAACTGTAATGAGGAGAAGATGAAATAACACTGCAAAAGCTCAACAAGAATAAAAATGGAATTTACAATTAATCTGCATTTTAAATAACATACCAGAATCTGATAAACAAATGAAAAAACATGCAATGAAAGCCAACTACAATCTTGCTGACAGTTGTTGAATAGTCACGCACTGTGACCACATTCTCAAAGAATAAGTGAGAGCTGAAAAGAATTGTTAGCCTCCAATAGGAATGCAATGCAAAATGAGAAATTTTAATCTTGAACAGAACCCCAACATAGTGATATGTGACTCTAACTATGATACCTTGCAATATCACATAGATAACAACCACAATTAGAACCGGCCATGAGGGATGACACCAAAGATACTGGCAATGTTACTACTAAAGTGAGGGAAGATGCTAGCAAATCAACCCAGAGACTTGTAACCCAAGGCTGTTTTCCAGATTAGCCATCTCTGTCTCACATTTTTTATGAAAAAAGGGGTCAATCCCAACCAATTTTTACATGACCCATTACATGGAGAAACTGCTGTGAGGCAAATGGTAGAGGTACAGTGCAAGGCACAATGCAGCTTGGACCGAAACAAAACAAGCATAACAAATCCATCCTGCAAATAAAAAAACAAATATGCTAGAAAGAAAGGCAGCATCACCAACATTGTAAACAACTATTGAAAGAAATTACACTGAGGCCTAAGCAAAACATATAAACCACGGCAGATATTTTCATCTCATGATATTTACTGGTTGTAGTGACATCAACCCACCAGCAACTACCACATGCCCAAACATTGAAGGCTCAACTGTGCTGAGATCATAATGATTTGGTGCCACAATGACCTGGGGAGCTTGGGTGCCACAATGACCAAGGGAGCCTGGGGTGCCACAAATGACCTGGGGAGCTTGAGGTTCCATCTTTCCAATTCATACCAACAGAAACATACAAGATTCACAAAGCAAATTACAGCGTGAATTCAAAATACAAAGAGGCCTATGATTCGGCAGATCTAAATGGAGGGAAGCCCTAAAATCTAGCTCAATGAATTCCATGAAAACAAGTCATCAAAATCCACCAATGAGCCAGTGCCTAACCATGGTGGGCTTGCCCTTCAACGCAGGCGGAGGCCAGACAATGGGATTTACCATCCACTCCCGTCCCCTTTTCTCATGAAACTTTGTTAGATCCTTTTGATGGGGTTGATTTAGAGTGCACCAAACATCACAACCAATACAATCATAATCATAAGCCTGTAGACTGTGATGATGGAAACTCATATATGGGCAGTGTAAAACTCACAAGGCAAGGTAAGGATGCAAGTGCCTAATAAGATCATTAGCAGATAGACCGCGATGATAGGCGGACAGACCAGGATAACCGAAAAATCATGACAGTTTGCGCGCGGCAGACCTCCCGAGCTACAGTCCAAACGTGGGTGCATAAAAGCATGGAGTTACAATTGAGCCCTAATCGATAATTCACAAACAAACGCAGGACACAAAACAGATCACAAACAACAACAGCAGCATACATCAAAACAAGCAAAAGGAGGAGCCCTAATTACCCTTCCTCTCCCAGTACCTCAAGCCTTGGACACGCATTCGCACTTCCATCTGATGTCGCTCCTCCCAAGATACCGGCATCTTCTCATCGAACCCAATGTGGATCACATTCAGCCCTGTTCTGCCCACCAATGTTGCAGTCTCATTTGAAGCCCCGCCCGCCTCAATAACAATCCAAACAACTTTCCCAGGCACTAGCATAAGCGTATGCATCAAACCAGTCAAATGCACACTCTGAAAAGTCCTCACATAAGTAGGCGTTATAACAATTACAGTCCTCCAGTCCTTAACCCCATAAATCAACCTCTGTTCCAGTTGAACCCTCTCCAGAAGCTGATGGGCCTTCATAACCTCGCCGGAATTCGGGTGAGGCCACGGTCGTATGAGGATCCCATGCCTCCCCACATGTACCCTGCTGCTCTTGCCCTGAGAAACCAGATTAGGGTTAGGGTTAGGGTTTGATTTGGTATCTCCATTCGCCTGCGCATTGATGTTATATGGGTGGTCGACTTCGACCTCGGTGGCACCACCATGAATGTTTTGAAGCCCTGCGAGGTTCGATCCAGGGGGATGGTAGGGAGTCTCGGGGCCATTGCTCGAGGAGGTGAAAATCAACAAAAAAATCAATCGAGAAAACCTGAATCCCAGTACAAGACTTACAATGCAGCAGAGACCGTGAAGAACTAACCAGAAGAAAGCTGCTGGGGACTTGAACACGCTCTCTACTGAGTGTTCCGGACTCAGCCTCAAGCTGTTTCTCCTGTTACAATTCTGTAATGAGCCCGGCTTCATTTTTTCTGTATTGGTGAGCCTTGGGCTTGATGGGTTTCACTCAATTCTGTAGCCCGTGAGCTCCGGTGTACTGGGTTTCCTTCACATTTGCCTTTTATGTTGTTTTTTAAGAGGTTGGCGTCGCGGTAACGGGAGGTCTGGACTACTATGTGGACCTTCGAACACAACTGCTTACCAAACGCATTTTGTCTCGGTTAAGTTATCTCCACTTGACAGGTGATCCATATTTTCTGGGTTAAAAGTGACGGGTAGTTGACAGGTAGGATGCATATGTCCATTTGTTTTGGTGGGAATTGGAATTTTTATTTTTTATTTTTCCCTTAAATGATGTGGCATCTTAATTTTATTTTTTTGAAACAGTGGGAGAAAATGTAAATGCAATCACTTTGGTAGTGACTTCGGTTAACTGCGTGGATACGTTTGATAATTTTTTCATATTTTTTTAAATTGTATTTTATAAACTTTTATTTTTTTTAATTTTATTTTTAATTTTAATAAATTATAATTTTTTTTTCTTTTAAAATGTCAAAAAAATTTATGGGGCAAAATTTAAGGGTTAATTTCAATTATTAATAAAATTAAATTTCAAGTGAAATTTTCATTTAATTGGGAAAAGAATTTGTTGAGTTTGTTAAATTTTTCAATTATTTAATAAAATTAAATTTAATTTTTAAGTGAATTTTTTATTTAATTTGGAAAAGAATTTTTATTAAAAAGTGTTGAGTTTGTTATTTAATAATTTTATTGATAAAGATTAAATATGATAAATTTTTAGTTTTTCAATTATTTTTATCAAAATCTAAGTAGGTAGTATTTATTAAAATTATAATTTTGAATTAATGAAATGGTTATTTTTTATACAATTTTAAATTTAGCATTTTCAAATATATTTACTATAAATATTGATATTTATTATCAACTTATTCTAACTTATAAATGAAATGGTTTTTTTCAAAACATTTTTTCTACTTAATTGTGAATAAAATCAGAAAAAATTAAGTTAAACTATGTCTTTAATGTTTATGATTTAGTTGATCCAAAATAATTCTTATCTAATTTCAAGGCAAATGACATTTTTCCCTTCCATACTCACTCTTATACAATTTCAAAGCAAATGTTGTTTAATGGGTTGTTTGAAAAAAACTAATTCATAACATTTAAACTATAGTCCATTCTTTTTAACCCATAATTTGAAGAATATTGTTACAATACTCCTTTCAATAGCCCTAACACTTTAATTTAGTTAATATAAACATGTTGTTAAATAATTAAAACTTGGTAAATGGCCTAGCTCACATTATCTTATGGATGAATCACAATCTAATTAGAAATTTTTTAAATGTTTTAATTTATAAATCACAAAAACAATAAACTTCATATTTTCATTAGAATTTAAATGTTTTAATTTTAAAATACCCAAATTATAAACCAAATATCAAAACCTCATATTTTTATTGGAAATTATTTAAATGTTTTAATTTTGGGTTAGCCAAACTATAAACCAAATACCATAGTTTGTTAATTTGCAAAAACAAAGTTGGAAATTTCATATCCAAATAATTAAATTATAAAAACTACAAATTAAACTTATGGTAAACCTGTTTTGTCTTAATATAGAGTAATCATGATCATATAAGTGAAAATAATTATGAAAATGTATCTACATTTTGGAATCAGTGAATAAGTTTTCCAAGCTCTCTTTCTATAGAGATCCATGTTCATTCAATATAATATAAATGTCTTATTAAAAATCTAAACTAAAAAATAAACCCACACCAGTTTCTAAGACAGTAATTCTTTAACATTTTATGTTTTAGAAAATTACTGCTAGTCTTAAAGCGAGAAATCAGGAGGGAATATAAGTATTTGTGAGGTGACACGTGTTGCTTCACTGTACTCGCTGTTTTTAGATAACTTTTATCCAAATTTTGCCATTTTGGGAAATGGAGAACTGCAATTTCAGGTAATAGAATTTTTTTAAGACCGTGTTAGGGTTTTTTTATTTACATTAATATTTAGGAAAGAATTGCAATACTTAGCCTAACCTAACCTTAGTAGCAAAGCTATCTTCTTCACGGTGGGTGTGAGGAAAAACCCTGATATGTCATTTTGAAATTGAGTTTTTTCCTAAATGTAAAATTATTATATTTATTTAATTTTATTAATTTATGGCAAAATCATAATTGAAAAATATCCTATATGTTTGGTACTACCTAGACCTTTGCTTCTTCTTTGTTGTTTAGAAGTTTCCGCGACCAACCACTTAATTTGTTAGGCCATACCTTCCACGCTAACTTGAAAAATAAAAAAGATCAATAAATAAATAACGATAAATAGATAAATAACTATTTAAGTATTATATGGTTATTCCAAAATTACTTTAAAAAGGAATTTAATCTGGTTTAAAATTTGTTTTTGATAATTAAAAAAAAAGAGGGAGGATAATGATAATTAACATTTTATTAAGATCTATAAGTTCTATTAAATTTATAAAATGGTAAGACATTAATTGGTATTTTTTAACACTTTAATTATATGATAGAACCCCGGCTGCGGGTGATTAGAGTGAAAATAAATGAAGGGGCCGCCTCATTAAGAGGCAAGTGGCAGCCTGCTTCAGACGTGTGGACAGAAGCGTTTCAAGACAGCTTCCCCCGTCCGGCCTAGTTAAATGCGGCCATTACTCCGCATGGGAGAACGGTCACGCGGCATATTATTTCAGTCGGCCTCCTCCGCTCGACGATGCATTGTGAAAGGTTGGCGACGGTGGGAATGGTCTGCATCTGGTCTCAGGGTTTAGTTTGCAATTTGCTCAGGTCGTGGATGAGGTTGATATGGTTGAGTGTGCCAGGCTTTAGACCTCGGCCCTCTGTTCAGAAGGCCTTGGTCTTCATCCTGGTTCGCTTAGGCTTTCTTGATTGTCTGCTTCAAACGGCCCTGGTACCTGTGCGTTCTCGTTGGCTTCAAAGTTTTTGGGCTCTGAGCCCTCCGCTCAGCGTGGCTCTGGTTTATTCCTGTCAGCAATTTGGGGTGGTAAGCTCTGGTTTTTTCCTGTCTGTCATTTCTATTGTTATTCACTCACCTGGTCGGCTTTTCTGTGGAGAAGGGCTCAGGATGCCGCGTGAGCAAATGCAGCTTATTAGTCGACGGGGTGGCTCAAGAGGTGGCGCTCGTGGACGTGCTTCTCCTCCACGGTCCTCAGCCTCACTCGGCTCTCCTTCTAAAGAAATTAACTCACCAGGTGCTCGGCGGGGTCGCGGCAGAGGAAGAGGGCGGGGAGGCACAGCGATGTGCTCGCTCGGCTCTCACCCTTCCACTCGGTTCCGGTTCCCCTGCGTTTTGGATAACGCCACCTACTATGTCACAGTCCGGCTCGAGAGATGCGAGCACGCAGCCATACCAGAAGCTCCAGCGGAGCCACGACCACCCTCGTCTGTTCAAAGCTCTCGACTGCAGCCTGTGGAGGCCTCGGGTGCGGCTGCTGGAGCAACGGCGGGAACAAGCGAGCCTGCACGCAATGAACCCCCCTACACGGATTCAAGCGCCTCTGATCCCTACGCCTGCCCAGTGGTGGAGGAACAACCGTCCACCTCCATGGATGAGTAAGTCCTCTGTTTGGCTGCGCTTACAGTTCCAGAATGGTGGTTCCATGGTTTTTGCACGATTCTCATCATCGTATGTAATGTCTGTTAAGTGTCTTGGGACGGGTATGAATGGAAGCTCTGAGTCTGTAATGGGTTCGGGTAGAGTAGCTCAGTGTCTGTTATGGTTTTGTATGGATGATCCATGTCTGTTACGTGTCTCATTTTGGATAGTATGGAAGTTCTGTGTCGCTTCGGTAGGGATAGAAAGCAATCTGGCATGTAACTAGTCTATTATGGGTTCGGGTCTGGAGTCAGTGGACAGTCTCTTTGTTCCACAGTTTTTCAGGTTCATGTTCAGTCATAGCACGCTCAAATGTTCAGCGGCGGCCATCCTAGCATGGCGGATGTACTCTTTTTGTAACACTTTTTGTATAATATAATAGCAGTAGTATAATTTACACAAAAAAAATAAAAAATAAAAAAATTATATGATAGAAAAAAAAAGTGGGAGAAGTGTTCTAATTTCGGTATAGTTTTGTTCACGTAGAAGCTCAAGAAAGTTGGGAGGGTGAATATTTTGGAAATTAGACAATTTAAAAAAAATTGATCTTTATTCTTAACTTTCTTAATTTCTCACAAGGGACAAACTCTTTCATCTCATATACTTATTTTCTTCTTAATCAAAAAAATTGGTTTTAAAATTTGATTAATCACCTTTTTATAATATCTTAATTTTTTTTTCATCCCTTTCTTAATATATTTCAAATTTATAATTATTATTTTATATATAAACTAATTTTTTATATTAATATAAAAAATTAACTTGCAAATAATAAACTAAAACCGAACGGGAAAATAACACATTTATTTCACCTTATATTATCAATTATATCACAACTATAGCAGCGATTGATTATTATGAACCCAGGGATCATAAATAATCTTTATAATTGCTATAGAACCTACCTTACCATCATGAAACATCACTTCCTTAAGTTATGTTTTCATCAAAAAATAAACTCTATAATTGCTAAGAACCTACCATACCATCATGAAAGATCACTTCCTTAAGTTATTAAACAAGGATTACAAAAGTTAGACCAGTAGGATATAAATAACTTAATAGGCTAAGTGGAGGATATCAATAACTTAATAGACTAAGGGGACATTGTGGAGCTTTGGCATGTGGTTTCATGCTACAACCCTTACATGATGAGCATTTCCATTATATTTCTGTAGAAAGGGGAGTCAAGTTACAACGTATTCATTTGTTGAAATCAAATTTAATTATAAAATAGTGATGAAATTAATATTTATCATATTATTATTTATATTATACTATATTATAAAATAAATATATAATTATTATTTTTATTCAAATTATATATTTTTTTTGATAAAATTTGTTCTTTAATTATTATAATAATTTAATATTTATGTTTTTTTATAATATTATTGTATTAGTGGTATTTTCATTTTTAATTTATGGAGAATGTTGTGGTTTGTTCTATATATATTATGTAAATATTTTAATTTGGTCAAATTGTTATAAAATCATTAATAATAATAAATATTAGGAAACATGTAAAGAGAATAGTTTAATAAAGATGGGATCAAGCCTAAACCATTATAATTCTCGTGAGAACAAGAAATACCAAAGTTTTAGAACATGTAGGATCAACACAAAACCTTACACGAGAACTCCTCGATACGTGGAATTTGTCCCCATTCCAACTAAAACATTTCCAAAAGTCCCCTAAAATTCAAATATACTTGCAATCCATTCTCAACTTAAATTCTTTTTAGCTTTATATGACTTCTTGATACCCTTTGGAGAATCGCCTTTCTATCTTTTTTACCACTTGGGTCTAGCCCAGTTTTTCTGCAAAATCTAGCATACCATCGTTCTTTACAAGACCTCTACTGTCAACTTCATTATTTTGACCCAAAGGAGAAGATTACACTTATGTATGATCAACCTAAGAGGGGGCCTTTTCGTTTTTTACTTTTGGAAAACATGCCTAGAGGGTTTGGAAATTAGAGCAATGATCTTGCCCATGATCTGATCAGCGCAAATAGTCTCTTTTCCAAGAGGTTCCTCTAGCTAAACATTTGTATTACTAACTTTTATTGTGGAGTTGAAGACCTCCCCACTGTTGCCTTTCTTGACTTGTTTTACTATTGAAACTCCTTAGTCTTTGGGAGGGTCAATCTTATGCCCTGAAGAATTTATGTCATTCTGCAAATTGACCTCATTACTAAAAATTGGAGGAAGATTTTCCTTTGTAATTGAGTAATGGTCAAAATTGGTGCCCTCCCACCATTTTGGTTTTCGACTGATTTTCTTTATTCTATTTTTCCCAGCTTTGGGGTAGTTTTTGAGAGAATGCCCAGTCTCATAGCAAGCTCTGCAATGAAAAGAAATATTTTCATAATCTAATTTTTGCACCCATAAGTAAACAAGACCTACTAGTTTAATTTCAACGGGAAATCCTTTGTTGAAACCCAAATCAACACATATGTGGGCTTCAAATAGAGTCTTGTGTCTTGCTTCGAGAATAGAATTTTCTTAAGGCATTATCAATTGCAGTGAAAGTAGCAGGATTCCACATATGCATAGGAAGGTTGGGGAGTTGTAACACACCCCCTTACCATACAGTAAAAAAAGGTCAATTTTCTCTTTATATTGAGAGTGATTTTTTTTTTGAAAGCATAAAGAAGACTATATAGGAAAAGTCAATTTCATATGAGATGAGGGCAAGAGCGTTGAAAAAGGTCGCATTGCATTGAAGGAAAAATAAAGTAGATTGTTAAAGGGGCCAACAAGATAATAGAAGGTTGTACATGCCATACCACCATTGTAGCCATCTTTTCTTTTTTCAGAGGTCATATACCTTCATATTTGGTTGTACACTATATTGTTGGAGTGTGATTTAGTGTTGAGAAGAGATCAATTTATTGTCTAAGAAAGGCACAAACTGAGGAGGTCATACTACTGTAGTTGCACCTTCTTTCACAAATGGCCCTATATTGCAATTTGAGGTGTTACTAAATAAATTTTGTTTTGAATTATTTAATGAGACATTATTATGACAACAGTCACTTAACGTTAAAGAAACCACAAGAAAACTCAAGGATAGTCTTCGTAACTAATGATCAACTAGGCCATGAGTGTGAATGCAGTTTGGAAGATTTTATTTGTAATTGCATTCACATATGTGACATAATTGGTACAAATAAAGCTTTCAAAATCCTCAGCTTAGGCATTCTCAAGGGGACCTAGCAAGCTTTACAATTAGTTTCTAAACAATTGCACTAAGACATTAGAGATGCCCAAAGCAAGTGGGATTCCACTACAAGATTGATTGGGAAGTTCTCATTGGAGACATGACGAGTTGGGTTACTTGTTTCTTTTTCAAGAAAATAGATGACAAGTATAGGTTTTAATTCATGGGGAAATTTACGAGATAAAGACTCGAATGGATCATTATCTTAAGAGAACCTCCATATTCAATGGAAATGTCAGTGAAATCTAATTTAAAAAGTTGCAACGTTTCCCAAATGTCAATCAAGTTACACCATCAAAGGTTGCATGGGATTGCATTTTCCATAAAAATATATGTTTGTTATACTGATGATATCCTAGACTCTTCTGTTTGCCTATTGAACCATCCATTTGTTGCCCAAAAGAACCCCTTCCAATGAAGACGGACAACAAAGAGAATGGTGCATTCAATATCAACCCTTGCCTAAGAGGGTATGGAAAATTTGTAGCTCCTCTAATGCTCACGAATGATTAGGAATGATCAAGGAGTGATCCGGAGGATCCAAAAGATGCTCAAAGTTCCAGAAAATGCTCGAAAATCAAAGTTGTCAGATACTTTTTAAACCAGCTCCATTGCGTAGATTTCGTTGTTATGAATCCCACACAACTTGAATGGATGAAAAAGGATATTGTATGACGAAGTTACAGCCAGTCAAAGTTCAAGTCCAAGCAGGGGAAAAACTCAAAAGTCAACAAGTTAAAGTCAATGCTCAAGGGTTCACGGTAGACTCATGGTTCCGACGATCAAGGTACCAGGCTCATGGTTCCGGTTGACAAGTGTCATCGTGTTGATAGTCACGTATGGACCAACCACAAAGCGACACGTAGCCCTATCAGAAGGTGACATGTGGCTCTCGTTGACAAGTGTCATCGTGTTGAGAGTCGCATATGGACCAACCACAAGGCGACACGTAGCCCTATCGGAGGGTGACACGTGGCCTTGTAGGTTGGTCAAAACTTTGTTATACGGTCTCATAGTGGCATATGGACCAACCACAAGGTGACACATAGCCATATCGGAGGGTGACACGTGGCCTCATAGGGTTGGTCAAAACTTTGTTATGCGGTCTGACATACCTAAAAGAGATTTGATCCCACAACCTGGCCTCATAGGGTTGGTCAAAACTTTGTTATGCGGTCTGACATACCTAAAAGAGATTTGATCCCACAACCTTTTGGCAACAATTCCAACAACTTACCATTGAAATACAAGTTGATTTCTATTATCAAGTGTACACCTCTTGATTTTAAAGGGTTTACTTTATACAAATGGCATAAAAAAAGGTGGAGCCCGCCATTGTTTGCGGCTCCGCCATACATATCCCTCTCCAATTAAACTCTAAAACTCCGCCATAATTATTAAACGGTGAGCCTTATTAATACTAACACTCTGCCGCTTATTATGAAAGTGTATGCGTTATCCAAATGGCATAATAAAAGGTGGAGCCTGCCATTGTTGGCGGCTCCGCCATACATATCCCTCTCCAATTAAACTCTAAAACTCCGCCATAATTATTAAACAGTGAGCCTTATTAATACTAACACTCCACCGCTTATTGTGAAAGTGTGTGCGTTATCCAAATGGCATAATAAAAGGCGGAGCCCGCCATTGTTGGCGGCTCCGCCATACATATCCCTATCCAATTAAACTCTAAAACTCTGCCATAATTATTAAACAATGAGACTTATTAATACTAACACTCCGCCGCTTATTGTGAAAGTCTATGCGTTATCTAAATGGCATAATAAAAGGCGGAGCCCGCAATTGTTGGCAGCTCCGCCGTACATATCCCTCTCCAATTAAACTCTAAAACTCTGCCATAACTATTAAACAATGAGCCTTATTAATACTAACACTCCGCCGCTTATTGTGAAAGTGTATGCGTTATCCAAATGGCATAAAAAAAAGCAGAGCCCGCCGAGGCTTCGCCATACATATCCTCCTCCAGTTAGACTCTAAAACTCCGCCATAATTATTAAACGGCGGCCTTATTAATACCATGGCTATGGTTTATAAAAATCAATAACTATAATGTGGCAACGTAATATATGGTGTAGAACCATATTTTATGGAGTGATAAGGATAAAGTAAGGAGGAAATGTAATACGGAGGGATAAGGTGACGTGGGTGGTGGTTTGTTATGTAACAATGTATTGGGTATGGTGTGGGGGTGGCGGGTCCGTTGAACCAGCCGCCATAACATTTAAAAAATTTATTATTTGCCAAATATGGTAAAACTAACCGCCGAATATCAGCACAAAATCATGCCTAATGTGAAATAAACCCCGCCTATTCATAAGCTGCCATGATAATATATAAATATATCTTTTAAATTATTCATAAGCTCAAAATGTATGGATTAACCATACGCCGAAACAAGTGAACAAGGTGACGTGGGTGGTGGTTTGTTATGTAACAATGTATTGCTACCATAACATTTAAAAAAATTATTATTTGCCAAATATCGTAAAACCAACCGCCGAATATCAACACAAAATCATGCCCAATGTGGAATGAACCCCGAGCATTCATAAGCTGCCATGATATATAAATATATCTTTTAAATTATTCATAAGCTCAAAATGTATTGATTAACCATACGCCTAAACAAGTGAACAAGCCATTTGATCCTGTTGGTTCCACTCTCCCAACGTCAAGTGACCCTCATGCCATGCCTTGAGTAAGGGCTTACACGTTATATTACTATTGCTAATTCTTTCAGCATGCAAAAGTATTTTAAGAAGTACATGATATCTAAGGAAATTAGACCAAGGCAATAGATTGTGGTAACTTACATACTTCATTTATTGTACACACATAACATTTGAAAATACTCACATAGCAACAAGACACTTGAAATGTTAATTATAACCTAGAGTTTCCATAGTCTTTCTTGCTATTTCATATAATAAGTTGTATTCTGGATTCAAACAAGCAAGGTTATTCATTAAAACACTCAAATTTGATATCCGTAGTGGCCTATATAACACCTGATTAATTTTGCATTTCCACTTCATGCTCCCAACCTTAGGCAGACTACAAACAAACTTTTCTATTACAACTACCACCCTTGAGGCAGACTCCATGTCGTAAGGGCACTGCTCCAAGGACGTAGTCAAAGCTTTGTGCTATGATTTCCCTCTTCTTTGAGTTGTGCCCTCCTTTGCGCTCAGTCTTGCTTTCTCGACTTCCTTCATTGACTCCTATGCCTTTCCTAGCCCAATTCCTCCCTTTTTTTGTTGTTTGTCATCTAGTTGTGGTTAGTTAGATCCTAACCTAGCCTAGACCTTCTCAACCAACCAAAAGTGTTCCACTTGTCCTTGGTATTGAGATTTTTGTGGTGGTTGGCCCAATCATCATTGGTCAGTCTTGTAGGCCAATGGTCCTCATGTCATTTGGCCTTTCCCCCTTGCTTTCCATATGTCTCAAGCAGCATGTCCACCTCAGCCCTAGAATTAGTTGTCCATTTAACTCAACCCATGTGCATATATTTCTCTTCTTTTTTTTTCCAGAATATTTTTCAAAGGTGAAAAGTGATCGAGATATTATAAACCTCTCCCCCTTGGACGAACATTGTCCTCAGTGTTCAATGACCATATACAATATAACAAAATTTGTTTAAAAAGCACAATACATTTGATGTGGAGTTTTATATATACAACTCATTTCAACTTTTACAATAGAATGTACAGTGGCTCGCCCAACCACTCAATAACCTTTACTTTATAAAATTAGTCATTTTCCAATGGCCCCTTTTGCCTTCTTTGGATCCAATCCAACTTCGATTTATTCTCTCTTCTTGTAATGTTGTCTGCCTTTAATGTCTAGCACTACTAACCTTGCACTTTTTGTTCCTTCAGCGAACCATTCTTGGCTCATTGCATATGGGCACATCCCTAATGTGCTTTTGATTCCAATTAGCTATGCTCATGACCAAAAACTAATTTATTTTATGGCCTTCCCTTCTTTGGTTCCTAGTCCCTCGGGTAATCCGGTCACCCCCCCTTTTGTGCTTCCTCGCATCAGATGGGCCTCAAAACCAAGGCATATCCTAGTATTAGTGTCCCACAATGGCCCTGCTCCTGAAATCTTTGGGTTTTACATATTGTTGTTATTCCATATTGTGGTTGGCTTTGTTCATATGAAGTAAGCAGTCTCATGTCTATTCATGCATCATAAACAAACAGATCCCATGAAACTCATCATAAAGAAAAATATAACGAATGTAAATTATACCTTATTTGCAGTATATGTTTGCAGTGAACTTGGAATTTTCCATAATTCCTACAGCAAGCCCGGTTAGTGCATAAATCATATCATCATAAACTAGAACATATCATTGGGTTAGCTCGAAAATCCAAGCTACATAAATCATGCTCATAATTTAAAATATTCAAAAGATCAATAAAGCATTGGTACTTATCTTGATTTGATGGCTTATTCTTTTCTTGTACACACATGGGGTCGATTTCCTACCCTGGGAAGCACCTAGACGATAACATGTCCTCATGGAAAAAGTGTTGATCCAAAGTGGTTGCTCCATGGCTCTAGGTACCCTCTAGACTATTTTTCAAAATACCAACTCAATAATCATGTTGCTCCAGGGTTCCAGGTACCCACCCCTTAGTCATGCTAGATCACAGTCATGCTGCTCTACAGCTCGAGGTACCCTCCAAGCTAACCTCCTAGGTACCCACCCCATAGTCATGTTGGATCGGTTGCCAAAGAAATAAGGGAATCTAGAGGCTCACCTCCACCCTAAATCATTAAGGGAATCTAGAGGTTTATACCTCCACCCAATGATGATCACATATATATATATATATAATCCCACTCGTGACTATGGGTACTACCAAACTAGGTGGCCTTTTATCGACTTAAGTATTAGGAATCTAGAGACTATCCCGCCTCCACCCAAAAACCATACATATCACATGAGCCCAGATAATTAACAGACACATGCACATATACGCACAACACCATACCTCATACACATAACAGGATGTCATGTACACAAAACAAAAACACACATATGATACAATACAATGTATACACATATGCACATATACACAAAGAATAATGACATCTAGAGGCTTATACCTCCACCCTCAAATAAATATAGGAATCCAAAACTTCATTCGAGCTCCACTTGCATGTCTTTTCCTTGTTGTATCACATCATTCTTCCACAAGACTGACCCCTAACAAAACCTGTCAGTCAAAATGGCATCCTCATATATACAAATGCATCAACATAATCATGTATACAATATATATGTACATATGCAACTAAAATTAGGGTTAAGAGAACCCCCTTTTACCATTTTGTTGTTCGTCACCTTTATGGAGCCATCTGGCCTATTTGGCTATCATATCACATCCACTTACCCTTTTCTTTTGCATATGCTTGTTGTCATATTTCTATCAGCTTGCCTCTTGGTGTTCCATGTTACCCTTTTTCCTCAGCATGTTCTTTTCCATGTGAATCATACATTTCCTCTTCCTTAGAAATTTGTGGCTTCCTTGCCACTAAACCATCTTGCCCCAAGGTCACCAAGTATATAAATCAAGGGACAATTGTAAAAATCAAGAGGAAATGCAAGATGGAAAAATAAAATCAACATCACAAAAGAAAAATAAAATCTATAATCACAGTCATAAAAGAAGTGCAATCAAAACAACATGGCCATGCATATTCAACAATCACTCACAAGATTAAGTTTCAAGACATAACATAACAATATCAACAAGTAAACCAAAAATGAAGTCTATGTCCCGAGTCCAACTATCATGGTATTATCAACCATGCATATGCATATATAATAAAATCAATTTCCCTTCTTTTTCATCCTATGGGGACAAACTCATTTTAGATGCTCTTCCCCACAAGACCAACACCAAATAGGTTTTCTTTCCTTCTTAGTTTCATGAGGTCTTTTTTTGATATCATCACATCCCTTCTCCAAGGGTTGAACCTAGCATGTCAATTCTTGCAAGTGTTATTGCAGTTCCTCGTTCCAATTTGCTATTTCTTGTTGTTGCCTGGTAAGTTTCTTTATCTCTCCCTTTCAAATCATGTGCTCAGTTTCCAATTCCCTGGGCTAAGCCTTCAAGTCTTCTATTCCTCCCATGTGCTACCACACACATTCAGTTGTTAGTTCATTAATTAAGAATATAAAAACAAATATACATACCAATGGTCATCTTTTCCAGGTGGACTCAACATATTGCCTCGGTACTTGCAACCTCCTTAATATGCATGACATTCTTAGATCTCCACATCCATAATGAGGAGAATGCATTCAAATCTTGTAGGCCATTTCAAGTTAGCATGCACTCAAAAAAAATCTATACAGTTGTAAAATACAGGCGCCAAATGACAATCTGACATAGTCAGTGAAGTCTTCATATGATGGCCATGTTTTTACTAAAGACATAAACCCAAGTTCCAAGAACATAACTATTTAACTAATTTACAAATTAGTTGCACAATCCTTTTCAGGTACATGTTAGATAAGTAATAATAATAATCTAATTTTAAGGTCATTGACTAGTCAAACACCAAATTGATGTATGAAATCCCTTTGTTGGGCAAGGGACCCCTCCATATAATGATTTGACTACTTAGTCTATGGAAAGTAGATACCAAATATTGATGATAGTACATTTCTTAGGTGAGGAAATAACATTAGTGAAGTGCAGTATATGTTCCCAACACCAATTTCATTCCTTGGGACAACTCTTGAGCACAATTATCATTTCAACCCTATAAACAATCGAGTTGTGATTGGAACAAATGTGAGCTATCTGTTCCCATAACTTTCAAGTTATCAATACAAAACAGAGTAATGGCAAGAAGTCATCTTAGTCCAATCCATAGGTTCCAAGTAGATAATTTCTCCTCCATTATTACAGAAGAGAGAACAACTATCAAAAAGAAAAACAATGACAACATCCAACCATGAACCTTCATCTATGAAAGTGTAATATGCAACCTATTTGACGACAAGTCACCAACTACAATAAAAACATTTATTGTCAAGACATTGTTAAACAATTTGTTTTTCTAGATAGTCTACAAATATAAAATGACATATAAAGAGAACTAACTCCAATTTTATTAATGGACCTTGCAAGAATCTCGTACATGTGCCATTTATTTAATTGTACATGGGTTTAGGTTGCTTTAGTTAAAACCATGTATGTCCAAAACTTGATTTTTGTCATTCCACATTGTGCATGAAGTTAGAACCAAACAGTGGCATGCCATTCTTGCTATATTTTGAGAAGAAATCTAAAACAAAACATTTCAGCAAACAATCCAATAACGAAAACACCCTTTCAAGGAAGACTCCAACAATCTCCTCATATGTAATGCTTCTTGCTCTTCTAAGCTATTTACTTAAAAATATTAAACACAGGGCAATGTGACTTGAATCTAGCAATATCCTCCAAAGAATCCATAACTTGTATCTAAACAATAAATGCCCTAGATGCTAAATTTATTTCATACTTGTTTGTGACAAGCATAAGGGAAGGAAACAACACAGTATGATGGCCATAGGGCATTGACTCAATTGTGAGGTTGATGATGTATGAAGACATTCATCAAGATACAATTCTTGTCAAGGTTTTTCCACTAGAATGACATGAGTCTCAAGGATTGAAGCCTGTTAAATGATAAAATCAAATCTTGATTGTGCAAAATATGCAAACTGTGCATTATTGTGCTACAATAAGTCAAAAACTAATGAACATATCTTTACGTCCCAACAGATACACTGTAGGACCTATTTTTGTGCACTTAAAAGAAAGTGTTGTACTTTACAAGTAAAAACTTGTCATTATAGTTCAAGACAATTTTGGAATGTTGCACATTCAAAATTTAGTTTTCCAATCCATTGAAGCCTAGGAATTGCCTACTTCTATTTTGTACTCAAAAAGTTGTTCAATGCTAGTTTGTGTAAAATGTTCCTGGATTAGTTACAAAGAAAATCGTAGCTTTAGGACTACAATAAGCACACAATTATGCCTTTTAATCCACGTTTTTCATCATAAAACTATTAAAAATCAAACATCATTTCCATGTACTTCAAAAATAATGCCATTCTTACCCATAAATAAGAAATCAACATTGAGAGCAACAAAATACATGGTTGTGTGACAAAAGATGCGAGTTTACAAATGAGTGAGCAATATCCTCAAATCTGAGCGTTTCAAGTTTAAAATAACACTAATATATGTTAAGATACACAAGATGATAAGCTGCAAATTAGTATTAATTTCCAACAAAAATAGCTCATGCTTCAATACAAAGTATTCCTCTATGTAATGTCCAAGACTCTAAGAAGCATGACTATTCTGAACTTTGGGATTTTAAAGTAAAAGTATAAAATAATAGTTTGTGGCAAAGTAATTTAAAACATGCTTAAGAATTTGCTCATAACTAGAAGTGCACATCTGCTTCTTGATACACTACAAGTTTTGCATCACTATCAAGCTCAATATATTATAACGTTTCCCGTTTCTAGAGACACGAAAATGCACTCCCGATCTCAGGAGCATGCCATACGATATGCAAAGTTGAAAATCTTAAAACTAAAAAGATTTGTAAAGAAACAAATGTTGAAACAATATATTCCCACTAAATTGTGAAGTTTCCTGAGGTTTGTAACGAGACCATTTAAAAATAAAATAACTCCATGTGCCTTACAATGGTGTACATCAAATGTTATCTACTTCAACAATTGGGATTTTTGGATTAAAATTTTATCTAATGCTTTTTCTTTCTAGGCATTTGCCCTGTCTTTGACTCAAACTACTTATGTTAAACCCTTGAAAATGTTAATGCTTTAATTTACCTAAATTAAATCTTCAAAATCATGACACCTCACTCATATGGCCTTTGGTTCATCAACAAGGTTGCCTAGAAAATTAAGTTCGCTATTGTGCCATTCTCATTATGGTCAGTGGCATCTGAATGATGTGTCAGAAATGGATGAAGGTGTAAATCCCTAGCTATATTGGTAGAATAGATATGCCATACACTTAGCATAAGGAAATATGTATCATGCATTATAACACCTAATCTCAAGG
>APFE030476477.1:337337-366910 GCA_000404065.3 Pinus taeda | reverse complement strand
AAAGCAGATCACTGTGTGTATTTTAAATTAATTGGTGACCATGTTATTTATCTGGTCTTGTATGTGGATGATATGTTGCTCGTTGGAAATGACAAAGAAATTATCCAGGATTTGAAGACCCATTTGTCCTCCAAATTCGACATGAAAGATCTTGTGCTGCAAATTATATTTTGGGCATGGAAATTAAAAGAGATCGGACAAAGAGGAAGCTTTGGTTAAATAAGAGGAAGTATGTCAAGACAATATTGCAGAGGTTTAATATGTAGTATAGTAAACTAGTGAAGGTTCCTATTCCTGTAGGTGTGAGGTTATCTATTGAACAGTGTCCCAAGACACAAGAAGAAGAAGAGGATATGTCCCATGTTCCATATGGAAGTGCAGTCGGTAGCCTGATGTATGCAATGGTCTGTACTAGACCAGACATTGCACATGCAGTGGGAGTATTGAGCAGGTTTATGTCAAAATCAGAAAAGGAGCATTGGACAGCAGTGAAGCGGGTTTTTAGGTATTTGCGTGGCACTAATGATTATGGTTTGTGCCACCAAGCAAGACCAGGATTAGACAAAGTGTTAGATATTCATGGCTTTGTTGATGCAGACTGGGCTCGAGATTTGGATCAAAAAAGATCTACAAGTGGGTATGTGTTTAACCTATTTGGAGGTACAATCAGTTGGATGAGTAAGAAGCAATCTGTAGTGGCACTATCAACTACAGAGGCAAAATACATGGAAGCCACTCATGCAAGCAAGGAAGCAGTTTGGTTGCAAAGATTGTGTTCAAGTATGGGGTTAGTACAGGAAGCTATAAGGATAGACTGTGTCAACCAAAGTGCAATTTTCTTGGCAAAGAACCCTGCATATCATTTAAAGACAAAACACATTGATGTTTAGTATCACTTTGTGAGGGATATGATAGAAGACAAAAAGGTGTTGCTGGTAAAGGTGGACACTTTGAAGAATAGTGCAGATGCATTGACAAAATTTGTGAGCTCTGAGAAGTTCTCTTGGTGTAAAGAGACAATGGGCATTTCAGGGCTGGGAAAATTACTAAGCTCTCTTGTGACCCCCTGTGGAAAGAAAACAACAAGTGGGAGAATTTTGGGTTGTGTTATATTCTTTCCACGTAGTTAACAGCGGGTTTGAAGGGCACCCATAACCCCACTTTATGGGGTCTGGGGCAGCACCTCGGAAAATTTTGGTTTTGGACCATATGTTAGGTTGGGAAGGCCCACCTATGGTTTTGTGCATGATTTATGCACATGTTTTTTGGATGCGATGGTCTTTTGGTCCATGGTATTGGTCGCGATCATTTTTGGTCCATCGTATTGGATGCTTCGGCATGTATAAATATGTATTGTAACATTGAAAAGAACATAATAAAAAAATCAAGTTGGCAATCCTAGTTTTGGGATCGAGTGGGAAAATCTCTGTGTATATGTGTTATGCTCTCGCATTGTTTATTTTTCTGTGTTTTAGAATTCGTATGCAGGTAATTTCTATACAGGGTTAAAACCTACATTGTTTTCCTATTATGATCTATGAGAACTCGTACTAGTTCTCATGTTGACATTATGGTTTATTTTTCATGGTTTGTATTCTTGTTATATGCTAGTTATATACCTATTCATATGATGTGCTCTAGCTATATCTCTTGTTCATGATTTTTTAAGTTACTAGATGGTTGATGAATGCATGGACTAACAAGTGTTGGAGTAGTTAGTTAGATAGGGATTGGAGCCTTCTTGTTGATTTTTAGATCAAGTTCATAATTTTATGATCAGATATGCATTCATGTCATGTAGTTTATATATTTTTCATATGTTTGACAAAATGCCTATCCTGCATTAGGCATGTCTAGGTCAAGATTTCTCTTAATTTTGACTGTTTATCACCATTATCATTATTGATATGATTATGGAAATTTATAGGAAATTCTGGGAAATGGTATGGAGGCTTTCCTACAAAAGTGGCATAGATCTTGCAAACCACATGCATTGCACTGAGAAAATTGGGTCATAACTACATGCAGGCAAACTTGTGAGTGCGATTATAGTTTCCCAACCACATTCATGTAGCCTTGTGGGTGTGGTTGGAGGGTAAAATGTGTGAAAAAGATTTCCATCTTAGGGATTGAACACATTGGGTGGCTCACAAGCTATTGAGTTGTCTATAGTTCCTGAGGGTTGTCAGTTGGTTGTCTGTTTATCAACCCCACTTCCATAATTGGAACATGGAGGTCATGTCATCTCATAGTGACACTCAACTCATGTTTACCTTAGAGAGATTATAAAAGTGAGTAAATGTGGGAGGAGTGGTTACAAGGTGGTATCAGAGAAAGGTTGTGGCACTGGAACTAGGGGTAAAATCAAATCGTCATATAGGTTTGTATGTTTGGTATGCAAGCATGATGGTTAATGGTTTTTATATGCATTGTGGTTATATGCATGCCTATCATTCTATTGTTGTTGTGGTTACATGAATGATAGATGCTAATGATAGATACTAGTTGATTAGTGTATTTATATGCATGGACATCTTTTTTTCATGAATGATAGTTAACTTCTTGTTATATGCATTGTCATCATATGCATTATTAGCATTCAGAATGAACCTCAAGGCTGAGAAGAGGCAATCCTGAGGTAACCACGGACCAATCTTTCGATATAGCATCTAGCCCTGCCAAACTAGAGAGGGCTTTCTCTTTGCCAAAAAATTGTGGCTGCAATAAATGAATCTTTGGCTAGCTATGAAGAACGATTTGGTTGAAATTTGTGGGTCGAAAACAACAAGAGTAGGGACCGTTAGGGTATGGAATCGAGGCTAGTTTCTGATGTAAAACTTGGGGCAAGGTAAGTGCAATGTTCGGCCATATTAAAGATATAATGAGAGAATAAAAGAGGAAAAAGACCGCTGCCTTGCAGGCATCAAGCAGGGGATGGATATACAGTGGCAACTTTAGAAGAAAGAGAAGCACACAGTTACTCAACAGAGCATATACAAAAGGATGGATTCTGAAAATATAACCACTAAATTAAACAACATAATCATTGTGAAAGGAGCATCATGCATGGATGGATTCCTAACACTTCCCTTAGATAATGTTGTAACGAAATTACTAGAAAAAATAAAGCATGGAAATGAATTTACAAGAAAAACATGCTGCACATTAAACACCGTGATGGATCCCAAATCTAAAGGGCAGAAACTGCTCCATTAAAAATAATATTCAAAAAAAAATTTACACAGTCCAAAGCATCTTTCCTCTGTTGAAAAATTTGAACCTTTTACACTCTAAAATTCATAAAATATATACAATTAGCTCATCCCTGTATTAAGGGAGTTGAGCTCAATCATCTCCCTAAAGACAGAAACAATTACATTAAATTTGGACCGAATTTTTGAAAATAGGGGTCAAATATGAACTCGTATCTCTTGAACAATAACACTTGTTACAAAACTGAAAGAGGTTTTTGTAGATAAGGTCATGTTTGAGAAAAAATGCTCTCAAATTTTGGAAATTCATTTCCAGTGGCTCGAAATTTGTGCCACAAAATATTCTCTAAAACAGGAAATCATTAAATATTTAAATCTGTAAAAATAGGCTATAAAGATCTAGTCAAATATGCCAATTAACAACACCTGTGAATAAACTAAAAGAGGCTTTTTTTATATGGCTTGTGGTTGACAAAAACCTCCTTTAGTTTCTCAAAATTACTTTCCATCAATTGTAAAATGGTGCTACACTACAATGACTAAAACAGTAAAACAAATGCAAAATTTGTTTTGTTTTAATGTAGGCTTCAAATATCACTACATATCTCCCACATAGTAACACCTGTGCATAGATTGAAGGATGTTTTTATTATTTGGTATGTGATTAATAGAAACCTCTTTCACTTTTGTAAAATTCATGTCCATTACTTCATAAACTGATTTTGTAGTAAACTTGTCCCTGTGTGCAGTAAATGACCTCAAAACATGCATAACCAAGAATCAGTCATTCATTTCGATCATGTCTTCTAATCCGGGAGGCAATTTTGGGAGTGTGATATACCATTGGAAATATTTTTCCGATATGCTTCTGATAAACATGCTTATGACATGTTTTTCACTTAATATCATGTGCAAAACATCTTTGAAAACTAGACATAGTAAGAGCCCATATTGATCCCTGGTGACAGGCTACGAAGACTGGAACTAACATTGGCCTTATTGGGGATGGCAGCTCCTTGGAGGTGTCAAGAACACCATAGACCAAGTGCCTCATCCATTGGGAAATACAGTCACAAACAGCTGCAAACTTGAACAACTTATAGCAATCCAAAACATATATATACTGCAATATGTACATAAATAAATACTAGAAACTGAAATGATGCCTTGGGCAACTTATTTATTTACAAATCTACCCTACTCTGATGCAAAATTGGTAGACCAAATAATTTTGTAATGCTAGACCAACCAATCAAGTAGTTGTGGCAACGATGATGTTAGGGAGTGCTTGAACCAGGACATAATTGGAAATGCTGACAGCCATACATGCAAAAAATGAGTCTCACTGTGTAAAAGACAATTTGGTTTGTCATTCAAACTGAAAAGATACTCCATATATGCAACAACAGGATCATAGAAGCCAGACCATGTCTGTTACCATAACTCCTCAACATATGGTTCCAGCTGCAAACTGTTAATGCAAACATGCACGGGCAATCCTATTGTTTCTTGTTTTGAAGGAGGGGGAGTTTCCAAGAACTTTTTGGGATCTCGAAATTCAAATGACTTAATTTGAACATCTATATACTCAATCTCCTTCTCCAATTTGTCAACCACTAACTCAAAGAAACCAGTTTTACTGTTAAGAGGAAACTTCGAAGATCTCAAACATTGAAGCACGGTAATGAAAAATACCTCATCTATTTCAATATCCACTAATTGATCTCTAACTTATTTTAAAACTTCACAAAACACAGGGTTTGCCACATACCCTACCATCATCTTATTTTATTAGATAAACGGATCAGTGAGCACTGGAATCTCTAGATTGAGTTGGAGTCCCCAGGTGAAGGTTTCAGCCTTCATATGTGTCTGATCGTTGCCCATCATCAACAATCAGATCTGCAACTTGAACGATATTTCCCGGAGAAGATTTGTCACCTCGTCCCTGGCAGTGGTGCTAGTATGTTAGCACTCAGAATGAACCTCAAGACTGAGAAGAGGTAATCCCGACATAACCACAGACTAAGATTTTGATCTAACATCTAGCCCTGCCAACCAGAGAGGGCTCTCCCTTTGCTAACAAAATGTGGCTGCAATAAGTGAATCTTATGCTAGATATGAAGAACAATGTGGTTGAAATTTGTGGGTCGAAAACAGCAAGAGAAGGGACCATTGGGCTATGGAATCGAGGCTAGTTTCTGCCGAAAAACTTGGGGCAAGGTAAGTGCAATGTTCAGCCATATTAAAGATATAATGAGAGAAGAAAATAGGAAAAAGACCGCTGCCTTGTATTCATCAAGCAGGGGATGGATCTATAGTGGCAACTTTAGAAGAAAGAGAAGCACAAGGTTACTCAACAGAGCATCTAACATAGGATGCATTCTGAAAAGATAACCACTACATTAAACAACATAATCATTGTGAAAGGAGCATCGTGTGTGGATGGATTCCTAACACTTCCCTTAGAGAATGTTGTAATGAAATTAGTAGAAAAAACAAAGCATGAAAATGAATTTACAAGAAAAACATGTTGCACATTAAACACCGTGATGGATCCCAAATCTAAAGGGCAGAAACTACTCCATTAAAAATAATATTCAAAAAAAGCTTTACACAGTCCAAAGCAAATTTCCTCTGCTAAAAAATTCAAACCTTTTACACCGTGAAATTCATAAAATATATACAATTAGCTCATCCTTTTACTAAGGGAGTTGAGCTCAACCATCTCCCTAAAGATAGAAACAGTTACATTAAATTTGGATCGAACTTCTGAAAATAGGGGTCAAAGATGAACTCGTATCTCTTGAACCCTAACACCTGTTACAAAACTGAAAGAGGCTTTTGTAGATAAGGTCATTTTTGAGAAAAAAAATCTCTCAAATTTTTTTAATTCATTTCCATTGTTCGGAATCCATGCCACACAATAATTTCTAAAATAGGAAATCATTAAATATTTAAATCTGTAAAAATAGGCTGTAAAGATCTAGTCAAATATTCCAATTCAGGACACCTGTGAATAAACTAAAAGAGGTTTTTGTTATATGGCTTGTTGTTGAAAAAAACCTCCTTGAATTTCTCAAAATTACTTTGCATCGGTTGTAAAATGGCGTCGCACTACAATGACTAAAATAGTAAAACAAATGCAAAATTTGTTTTGTTTTAATATAGGCTTCAAATATCACTATATATCTCCCACATAGTAACACTTGTGCATAAACTGAAGGAGGTTTTTATTATTTGGTATTTTATTAACAAAAACCTCTTTCACTTTTGTAAAATTCATGTCCATTACTTTAGAAACGTATTTTGTAGTAAACATGTCCCTGTGTGCAACAAATGACCTCAAAACATGCATAACCAGGAATCAATCATTCATTTTGATCATATCTTCTAATCAGGGATGCGGTTTTGGGAGTGTGATATGATAAACATTCTTATGACATGTTTTGCACTTAAGATCATGTGCAAAACATCTCTGAAAACTAGACATAGTAAGAGCCCATTTTGATCCCTAGTGACAGGCTATGAAGACTGGAACTAACATACAAGATGATTATTGTCATCGCAGTTAAGTTTTAGATATTACTATGCATCATGATTATTTGGACTCATTGTGCAGATTTGATACCCTCCCTTGAGATACACTGAGGTATGATTTTTATCATGTATTCTATTTGGTTTATTTAACATGGTATTTCATAGGAGATAGAAGATCATAGATGAAAAGAATAATGGCAAACTATGGTTCACATGACTCCCCTTACATGCTTGATGTGAAATCAATGGAATGGGAAAGGTTGGTTGAGAAGCAAGGAGAAGAGCATTCTCTCGATCTAGCAGATACCCTAAGTAGTATAAGGGCAGAGATTTGAAGTTACAAAGCAGACAATGAGAGGTAGATTGAGGCACAAGAAAGGCTTTCCAGAGCTTAGGAAAAGAAATATGAGGTTAATGTAGTGATTCTTCAGATCCTTACAGATTTTCAGAAGCGGGGACAGCTAAGGATAAATTATGGATAGGAAGAAAGGTCTAATGGGGCATATGGTAGCAGGTCTCATAGAGGACACATGATGGACATGGATGATAAAATAAGAGGTAAAAATACTTTGATACACCTGACATGAGGGCTAGAACTCATGCACTTTATTCTAGCTCCATCTCTAAGAGACATCACCACCATCACCATCAACATCATTACAAGAGAAGTGAGAAGTAGTACTTGTTAGAAGAGTTCAAGAAAGCCAAGTCTCCTACTTTTGATGGTGAGTTGACTAAGTCATAATATGTAGAAGCATGGCTATATGAGATGAGTTTGAAAGGCTCTTTAGGAAGAAGTACTAACCTAAGAAATATCATGATGGAAAGTCCAAGAGCTCAAGATGAGAAAAAAATATCCAAAGGTTCATCAATGGACTGCCATTATCATTCAAGATTGGATCAAGTTTGATGAGCTTCGATCATTGGAGGAAGCCATCACAAAGTTGAAGCATTGTTATGGGTAGTCAAAGTGAAAGCTTGAGTTTAAGCATGACCAAAAAGGTAATGAGAAGACAAAAGGAAAATGGCATGAGAAGCGACCAAGATCTCAGGATGTAGGTGATAAGAAAGATGTGGGTCCACATAAGAAGTTTAATACAATTGGAAGAGGACACGACTCTCAGCTTGTGGTGAAACAAAATAAAGGCAATGTCAAAGAACCATTGCAGTTTTGAACTTCTAATGGAGGTCATCACAAGAAGGATTTCCCTTTGTATGAGAGTGGCACAACAGGATCTTGATAGGCCTCAAATATACAATTCTCAAGAGGTGCACGAAGTTGGAGATGTAGGTTAGAGAATTCCCTAGATTTATACAGCAGTTGAAAATAGGCAAGTAGGTCACCAGGAATCCATTATCGAGATGGAAGGTAGAATCAGGGGGAGAGTTCTAGGCAAAGCCTTATTTCATCTTGTAGCGGAAGAATCTCATGCTTAGGAATCGAGTAATATAGCATGTTTGAGTGTGGTGGAAGCACTTTGGGGCTGACGAAGCTACATGGTAGACAATTGATCAGGTGCAGGCATAATAGATGGTTTTTCAGTTACAAATAGATTCATCAAGGGAATTGGAATTCCTTGAGAGATGATACATGAATGTTTTCAGTTGTAGGGAAGTGTGCTTAGTATTATAAGGTAAGGTACCTGGTTTATTGTTATATTTATTATGCACTAACAATAATGTGTTTATGGAAATATGATGCAGGGAATTGCATGGAAAAAGAGACTACCATGAGATATTGAAGAAGGATCATGTTGAGCTTTCCCTTGGAAGCACTAGGAACCATGGGGGTTAATTCAGGGTCTCTGTTGAGAGTTTTGTGCTTTCGGTGTTTTGCGGTTTTTTTGTTATTTATTTGCAGTATTGACTGTGGTTGGTGCATGCCATGCCACTTTATTTGCGCCATCGTATTGTTATTGGTTTTCCATGGTTTTCTTCTTGTTTTCTCCTTTTTCTTTCATTTTACGTTTTGAGGGTCTTAGTAATTGGTTGGGAAAGAGGAAAGTTAATGGAGCTTGAGGAGAGCTGAGTGGAACCCAACACATAATATGAGACCTAGATGAAGCCCATTGCATGAGTAAAGGGAAGCTAAAGGAATGAATATGACAACCAAATGGGTTGGGTGGTCCATTGGGGTAAATGGATGGTGGCAAGATAATCATGAGAAAAGTAAGAAGAAAGCTAAAGTAAATGGGCTGGAGGTATTACATGCCTTGGCTAAGTTGGCAATTCTTTTCCTCAATATTATGTGTGTGTTACACGAATGAAGGAAGTTCTCTTAACCTTGACCTTATGAGCACTTGTAATTATGTTGTGATCGTGATTAGGTTAATGTGTGTGTGTGTGTGTGTGTGTGTGTGTGTGTGTATTCCATTTCCTGGCAGGGTCGTCAAGGATCATTCTTGTGGAAGAATGATTTCTTTATGCAGGTGAATGGCATGAAAAGGTTTGTGGTTTTATAAGGAATCAAGTGGGAATAGTAGCTGCAGAAGATTTATGAGGTTAGTATCATGTGGATATGATTTTGATATTATGTGCTTATAACTATGCCTATGTTTATGTTATGTACAGATAATGCTAAAGGATACATCGACGAAATGAAATCAATGTGATCTATAACACGCTGGGATGGGCATGGATAGTGGAAAGAACAAAATACCTGAGATTTGGGTTGTGGATGCAATCAGCGAGGCATGTAAATACACTAGAGGAAAGGTTGTCTGGTAGAGATAGTGTGGTATCTGGATGTGCAATATCACTACTGCGTACATGTTGTACATGTTGTGTTGTGTAAATGTTTTATGTGTTGTAGTGCATGTGTTGTACTATGTCATGAGTATTGTGTAGTTTTTGTATCGTGACATGTGTATTTTTCGTGTTGTACCATGTGTATGTATATGTATTTTGTTGTAAACCATGTATAGGTGTATGTGTTTTATTATACACCATGTGTGGGTGTATGTGTTTTGATGTACAATGTGTGTATGTGTACGTGTTGGGGATTGGTTCTCTTGATACCTAGAGGTTTTGGGCTAAAGCCTTGTAACAACTTGAGTGCCCTGGAGGTTGTGGGTTGCATCCCTACAATAGCTTGTTTGCCATGGAGGTTCTAGGTGAGACAATAGTTCTGAGAAGGGATGAGACTAATATTGAGTTGTTGATATTGAGGGTAGAGGCAGTATAGAATATGGATGCCCTTTTATTGATACTGAAGAGAAGAGAATACATTGGGTTCTTACTAGCTTTGGGAATCTATCCAGTGTGTGTATGTGGTTGAAGAGAAGAGAAGGAATTGGGTTCTTGTTGGGTTTCACAACTATCTAGGTTTGGCATAAAACATAGACAAGGATCTCATGAAATAGTTAAATAAATTTCCACGCTTTTGTGGGCGATTGAGGGAACCAAAACTTAGAAATTGAATCCAACATTTTGCTTAGGATGTTAAACATGAAGCTAAAACAAGACTTTGGTGTTGTCTGCCGCACACACCGAAATGAAGATGTCGGCGGCATCTTATGCTGAAATATTACTATGACGACGTCTTCAGCCGTCACTACCACACCCATGTAGAACCTACCACACCACCCATTTATTTCTATATTTTCACTATGCGGCCATCTGAATCACATGCATAATTCTCGATCCTCCTTCTTTCTCTAAAAAATTGTATTTACCTCTCCCTAAGCAATGCAAGCCAAGGCAAGGCCTATGTGTAATACAAATGTTATTTTTGTTTTCCATTCTAATTTGTTTTATCTTTGTTATGTTGTCTAGGATGATTTTATCTTTTGCTGTGCTTCTCTAGTCTCAAAAACTGGCATCATAGCTTGGTATGTGAGGTCTGCATTGAATTATGTTTTTTTTTAGAATTTATTTTTGAGCTTGGTGCCTAGAAGTTCTGGTGGAATTGGGTGACTATCAAAGGATTGAGGGAGCCCATAGGATGTGCGTTGTAAATTTTGTGGAAGAATGTTAAGTAGTAGAGTTTTCACAGCGCAGTGGAAGTTATAAGTCCTTCATCTGGTTAATAGCCTCAAGGCAACATTGTCAAGTTTGTGGAACAACACTGAGTAGTAGATCCATCATAGCGCAGTGGAATTCGTAAGTCCTTATTAACAACCCCAACACAACGTCATAGCCTTTGCAAAAAAATAGGCCTTTGCAAAAAACCCAAAGGCGGATTGTGATATTTTGGCACATTTCCTTCAAGTTTTGTGCTTAACCTTTTATAAAGAAGTTTATGGGCTCTTATATATTTTATAATATTATATATGTTTTATAATTATGAAACATATATAATTTTTATTATGGTTAATTTAAGTTTTGAACAATTTAAAGGAAGAAAGTAAGGTTATCATAGTAAGGGCATCATTGTTTAAAATAATATTTTTTTATTAAAGGAGGTTGATTTTTGGCCCTTGATTTTTAAAGCCTTATTTTATAAGAGGCGTTTTGTTTTTTGGGGTGTGAATTTCATTATGGAGACAACAGTTACTGATATAGATAAGTTGAGTGGGGCTAATTTTTCCCTATGGAAATTATAGATGGAGGATATAGTGATTTTAAAGGATCAGTATTTTCTGATTGAGGGTACAACAAAGGAACCATCATTGATGACAGATGAAGAATGAAATAAGCTAGATATAAAGGCAATTGCAACAATCCACCAATATCTATCAGAGAATGTGTATTTCAATGTGTTTGGAAAAAAGATGACAAAAGGATTATGGAAGAAGCTACATGATATATATGAGAAGAACACGGCATCAAACAAAGTTCTATTAATGAAGAATATTTATAATCTCAAGATGAAGGAGGTTCCTTAAGTTGTTGAGCACTTGAATGAATTCAATATTATTACTAGTCAGCTTGCCTCATTAAAATCATTCTAGATGATGAATTAGAGGTATTTTGTTAACGTGTTCTATGCCGGACAAATGGAAAAAATTTAATGTAGTTATGAGCACTTCAACACCTGCATCGACCCTGAATTTTGATAATGTCAACAAGATTTTAACGAATGAGGAGTTGTGATGCAAGTCAATTGCAAAAAACCAAGGAGAAGAAGCTCCATCTCTAGTTTATCATGGTAGGAGAATTGATCAAGGTCGACATGGATGATCAATTTTGAGAGGTCAATCATAATCAAGGAGGGGCAAGATCATATGCTTTCATTGTGGAAAACCCGGGCACATGAAGAAAGAATGTCGAGTCTGGAAGAAAGGACAAAAGGATCAGAGACTGGCCAGTATAAATCACAAGTCATCCAACACAAATGAAGGTGAGACTACTACTATAGTCACAGATGGTGATGTGTTGTTTATTATTTCAGTAGAGGATGCATGTTTATATACATCTGACAGTAGCTTTGACTGGATCCTTGAATCTGGGGTATCTCACCATGTAACCCCATGTAAAAAATGTTTTGTTGCATATTATCCTGGTGATTATGGTAGAGTGCATTTGGGGAATAATCATTTTTGCAGTATTGTTGGAGTGGGAGATGTCCAAATCAAGATGAAGGATGGACAAGATATATTGTTTAAACATGTTAGACATGTACCAAAAATGTTCATGAGTTTGATCTCTATGGGACAGATAGATGATGAAGTCTATTTCACAAGCTTTGGAAAAGGAGGTTGGAAAATTAGCAAAGGAGCATTGGTCGTGGCCAAAGGACCCAAGATCGTAACATTATACACATTGAAAGAAATAATAGGAAAATCAGATTTGGTTACTCTCACAAAAGAAGGAAATTAACAGATATGTGGCATAAGTGCTTGGGTCACATGAGTGAGAATGGATTAAAAATAATTTTTGGTAAAAAATTACTACAAGGCTTGGAATCCTATAATCTTGATCTTTGTGAGAATTTCATATATGGTAGGCAAAGAAGAGTTTTATTCCTTAGAGGTGGCCATGAGAAAAAGAAAAAAAATATTAGAATTGATACTCTCGAATGTGTTTGGTCCTATTAACATTAAGTCATTAGGAAGAACATCATATTTTGTAACATTTATAGATGACGTATCTAGGAATTTTTGGGCCTACCCTATGAAAAGTAAAAGTGAAGTGTTTGGAATATTTCAAAAATTCCATGTTGTTCTTGAAAGAGAGACTAAAAATTTCTCAAGTACTTGAGAACAAATAATGGTGGAGAATATTTCTCAAATGCATTCAAGGAATATTGTAACACATTTGGCATAAAGCATGAGAAGACTATGCCTGGTACTCCTCAACAGAATGGTGTCGCATAAAGGATGAATCACACCATTATGGAAAAGGTGAGAGGTACGTTGTCCAAGTCTACTTTGGAGAAGCATTTTTGGGCAGTGGTTATAAGGACAACTTGCTACCTTATAAATCAATCTCCAAGTACAACCTTGGATGGCGACATCCCTCAAGAAATTTGGACTGGTAAGAAGTTTCATTATTCTCATTTGAAAATCTTTGGATGTGAATCATTTATACATATTTCCAAAGAAAATAGAACTAGCTAGATGATAAATATATGAAATGCATTTTTCTGGGATATGTGGATGAAGAATTTGGTTATCGTTTATGGGATCATGTCAAACATAAAATTATTAGAAGTAGGGATGTTATATTTAATGAGTAAGAAATGGTTAAGAGGACTGTAGGTGAGTTGGAGGTCAAGAAAGTTATTGACAAGTTTGAAGAGCAACATGAAGGCATCCCACCAATGCAATAAAATGGACAACAAATTCAAGAGCAAGAAGGACATCAAGTGGAAAGTGATGAAAATCAAGAAGAAGGAACCTTATAAGAACCTTTACAGGAGATACAACCTGATAATCCAACACCACAGTTTGTTCACAGATCTTCTATGCCTCATAAGCCTTCACAAAGGTATCCTCCTTCAAACTACATCTTATTAACTGATGAAGGTGAGCCTAATTGCTTTCAAGAGGCTTGTAAAGTTGAGCTCAGTAAAGAATGGAAGAAAGCGATGGAGGAAAAATGAAATCTTTGCTCAAAAATAAAACTTGGACGTTTGTAAATATCCCAAAAGGTATAAAGGCTCTACAAAACAAATGGGTTTACAGCATTAAGCGTGAAGGTGACGAAAAGAAGGAGAGGTATAAAGCAAGGTTGGTGGTGAAAGGATTTGTCCAAAAGGAAGGTATTGACTTCTCTAAAATTTTCTCAACTCTTGTTAATATGTCATCCATTAGGGTCATTCTTGGTCTTGTTGTTGCTTTAGACTTAGAATGTAAACATTTAGATGTAAAAACAACTTTCCTTCATGGTGTATTGGAGGAAGAAATTTATATGGAGCAACCATAAGGCTTCATAGAAAAAGGCAAAGAAGACCTTGTTTGCAAGTTGAAGAAGAGTCTCTATGGGTAGAAACAGAGACCTCGACAATGGTACAAGAAAATTGATTCATTCATGTTGGAACATGGTTTTCACAGGTTGGAAGTTGACCATTTTGTCTATATCAAGAGGTATGATCAAGGAAAGTATATCATATTACTGTTATATGTGGATGACATGTTGATTGTTAGGTATGATAAGAATACAATCAATAGGTTGAAGAAGGATTTGGGCAACAATTCTTCAATGAAGGATTTGGGTCCAATGCAATAGATAATGGGCATGGGGATCATCTATGACATGGAAAACAAAAGTTTGTGGTTGTCACAAGAAAAATATGTTAAGAAGGTGCTTGATAGGTTTAATATGAAGAATGTCAAGCTAGTTGGTACACCCCTTTGTTGTAACGGATACAACCACCCTCCAAAATGTTGGCTTGCATCTAATTTTGGAGCCTCCTTTGAGAGTTTTACTTAATGACTGCATGCACTCAGGTCCACTCTGTGAGCTTGTGTGAGTCCTCACACCCACTTTTCTTGAATATTCCACCAATAGCTTTTGCATGTTGATGTCAATGTCATTCTTGCGACCATGTTTTGGTCATACTCAAGGTCTTCACTTTGTGTGTACATGTTGTGTTCGCTATGTAAACATCCGTCGCACTCACACACAGAGTCACATACACTGTCGTGCAAGCATTGTCATGGTCAACCAACAATCAATCACAAGTGGCGTGCTTATCACTTACACCATCGGTCATTCATCTTGAGCATGTGTGTCTGGATGGTTTGAGTTATCTCGTCATCAAGTCATGTAAGTGTGTGTTTGCAAGATCAAGATCACGTATGCATCTTTCACTCGTTCACACACTTAGTCACTTTGCTGAACTTTTGAGGACCATATTACCCTCTGACAGCCAGACCATCACCCCGCCATCGACTTGATCAACTATCACCCAAAACAGCACAAAAACACCAAGCAATCCATTTCAAGCCACACTACTCACAAATAGATAAATCTACCTTCATGTTGGTCAACCAGAGAGTTTGTCCTGACACCCAGCCCGAGACTGACACCCATAAAAAATTACGTAGAGGCTACAGACCTTGCCTGCTCTGCTCATCGAGAAAACTGCATAGATAGGCCGGATAGACACCCAGTGCCCATCTTTGTCTCCCTCAGAAAATTGCGTAGTTTTTCCAGTTAGCCCTTCAGTTAATCGACTAGCTGCTCACCCAGAAAACTACGCAGTTTTCATGAGAAATCCCTCTACTACTCAGTAGTCCATTCAGCTAAGAAACTACGTAGAGGTGATTAGAAGGCTAGCCTCCCAGCATCAGCACAGTTTTTGCCACCAACAGTTCGCAACAAACGACTACCAGTTCCCTCCTAGAATTGCACAGTTTTTCCTGCCAAGCTCCAGCAACTGACTACCAGTTCCCTCCAAGAACTGTGTAGTTTTTGCTACTAATATCTTGACAACTGACTTCCAATTCCGCTCAGGAATTGCTCAGTTTTTGCTACTAGTGACCCAGCTGCCAGCGGACAATACCCTCCAGGAATTGCACAGTTTTGGCTGCCAAGCTCCCGTTGCCTTCTCCTTCCAAACATTGTGTAGATTTTTCCTGCTCAGTCTTCCCACTGCCCACTCCTTCCAAAAATTGCACAAATAATCCTACTCAGCCTTCCCACTACCTGGACTTTTCCTCTCAAAAAATGCGCAATTTTATCCTCTAGCTGAGCCAGACCCCGCAGACAGTCATTGTCGACCCGGATTTCCCATCTCCATCACCCAGCGATTGCTATGCAGTTTTCATCAATAGCTCCTGAAGCCTCCATCCCACCTTGCAACATTGTCTCCTCTTCCAGTCACCTGCATCTGAAATGATCATGCATCATGGTAGACTAGGAGGTTTATGGATTTGATGTCATCTCATCATGAGTGACTGCAGATACAGGTACACAAACAAACATGGCGTGAGGACGAATGGGATGAACAAAGGTAGCACATGTAGAAAGACATGTTTACCGACGGACGAACAAACGATGCAAGTAAAGAGATGTTTTTGTGAATGGATGATAATGCAAAGATGTGTTTGTGGACAGATGGACAAGTAAACATGCAAAATGTGTTCACGGACGGACAGATGGATGAATGAACATGCACCTTTCACGAATGAATGAACCTGTCAAGCTTACACACATACAAGCAAGGGGAGCAATGTGTGAATGCAACATCAAGTGAACCAATGAACATCATAGACTACACTCGCTTTTCCTTGCGGAGGTGAAGCTATGACACACCATGAGGACATCCATCACTTAGAAACACTGCAGCTCGACATGCACACCAGCAGCAACATGAATGTACCAGCACTGTCATGTCGAGTATTGTCATGAGTCATGTCGTCCACATCTCTACTGTGGGCCATACTATCAATCAATGTGATGTAACGTGGAAGTCCAAGAGACCAACTTGTTGTATGAAGAGTCATGTAAAGCCGAAAATTCATGGAAGTCAAATAGTCATGAGGGTAGCCAAACAACCACAAGGGTCAGTTTCACCCTTGGCTATAAATACCCCCTCATTTGTACATGCAAAGGACATTTCACCTCAACTCCTCCCACATAGCCTTGAGAGTCTGTAATCTTTCCTTTGAGGAGTAATTAATGGCTCCAACGCCCTGCTCATGGGGTTAGTGATGTATGGTGTAACAATGTGTCTTGGAATTGTCACTTAATTCAGAAGCTTACTAACAGGCCAACACGTTTTCACACATGTATTGTAACTATTGTAAGACAAATCTTGAACACTTGTAATGCATGTTGCTTTAACCTATGTTTAACACTTGAATTAATTCACTTGTTGTAATACATATATGTTAATGAAAATGTGTTGTATATGTTGTTAATGCTGTCTCACCCATGGTGACTACTCTCTCGGACATCAAATAGACCTTTCACATAAAACTTGGTATAACAATCATTCCAGTCACATGGACTAATTTACTGGTGTTATATGTGTTATCTTCCCTTGTGTGCTGTGACTGCCGCATCTGTGTGGACTATTCCATTGAAAGTTGTGCATATCCTGTTGTGTTGTGTGTTCCTAGCAAAGTTGGGACTACTCCCACCCTCTCCCTGTACAGTGAAAGAACCGTTGACACAAATGACACTTACAATCACCAGGAACGTGAACCTTACTTCTCAAAAGACAAAGCATACCATTTTCATGTGCTGACAAGTAAGAGTTGAGGCGAATATTTAAGATAATGGTAATCAATCCATCATACCGGATGGGACCCCCACACAAAATGGTGTGAGGTCTATTTGGGACTTCATACCAGGGTGATCCCTTGAATGTTGGCGGGTCCAACACCGTCAACACCCTTGCAGCCTACTTCAAGCTGAGTACTGAATTATTTCGTAGTGATGACAAGGAGAAGAAAGAGATGAGCATGATTCTTTATGCTTCAGCAGTTCGCAGCTTGATGTGTGCCATGGTATGTACACGACCAGACATTGCATATTCAATGGTAGTAGTGAACAGGTTTCTTTCCAATTCAGGCAAAGAACATTGACAAGCAGTAAAGTGGATTTTGAGGTATCTCAAGGGTAATGGTCATTGTTGTTTATGTTTTGGTCAAAATGAGATTGTGCTCGAAAGATTTACAAATGTAATAAGGTTGGAGATATGGACACTAGAAATTCCACAACAGGTTATTTGTATGTATTTGCAGGTGCAGTAGTATCTTGGGTGTCAATGCTACAAGTAATAGTAGTTCTCTCTACAACAAAGGCATAGTACATAACTACAACAGTAGCCTGTAAAGAGATGTTGTGGATGCAGTGATTCCTAGGAGAGGTAGGAATAAAGAAGGACAAGTATGGGCTATATTTTGATTGTAAGAGTGCCATTCACTTGACGAAAAACCGAACATTTCACTAAAAAAACAAGCACATTGACTTAAGGTACCATTGGCTCTGGCATGTATTGGAGGAAGGACAATTATCTTTAGAAAAGATCCATACGGATAGGAACCCTGCTGATATGCTCACTAATATTCTACCAAGAAATAAACATGAGTTATGTAGAGGGTTGGTAGGAAATAGTGTGACCTCATTCAAGATTTTTCATTCGTCTTCAAGTGGGATAATGTTAAAAGTGAAGCTGAAAAAAGACTTCAACACTATCCGCGGTCCATGCCAAAATGAAGATGTCAGTGTCATCTTCTGCCAAAATATTAATATTGACGTCGTCTTCAGCGGTCACCACCACACCCATGCCGAACCTACCACACCACCTATTGATTTCTATATTTTCACTATGCAACACTCTGAATCACATGCAGAATTCTAGATCCTCCTTCTTCCTCTGTAAATTTGTATGTACCTTTGCCTGAGCAATGTAAGCCAAAGAAAAGCATGTGTGTAATACAAATGTGATTTATGTTCTACATTCTCATTTGTTTTATCTCTGTTTTGTTGTCTGTGAGAATTTTATCTTTTGTTGTGCTTCTTTAGTCTCAACAGAGAATCGTATCCACCAAAACGCAGCATAACAACACACATTTTTTCTCTAAACTTGGATTCAAAATGCAACAGAATGGTTATAAATTTTCTGGGTGTGAGGGCCATGAATTTACAACAAAATAAGTGATGAATTCGCTGTGTATTTATCCATCAAAACATGGACGGAATTCAACTAAAATGAAGCATTAAAAAACCACGGTTTCCTAGCAAATTAAAAAACGAATGGGTAGAGAATAAATCATTAAAACCAAAAAAAAAAAAATGACAGCACGACCTCGTGGAACAAGGATCTAACTAGAGCCACATTATGGAGGCTCCAATGGAAATCGTATAGGTGCCAAAGAGATCGAAAGTGGAAGAGACAAAGAGCACGATATGGTTGTAACTGCAAGAATAGAATCTGATCAATGAATTCCATGCAGATTTAAGGATTGTGTGGATGGTATGACTATGGAGAACTAGGAAAACTAGAGACAGAGAAGCGTAAGCGAAAATCCAACAGAAAATTCAGGAGACTCTGCCAACCAGACGCTAAATTCCATTTGATTACCTGAAATGATGGCGTCGAATCTAATCGGTTGGGGGCGTGGAGCTAACTAACACTCGACGCTGATCTTCGCATTAGCTAACTCTAATCTGCACATTGGCTACCTCTGCTGAAAGATAGATCTGCTCTAGTCTACAACTTAATTCGGCCTCAAACCTTTCCTTACTAGGAGTCACAACAACTAATTTACATTCACAGCTGCAAAAGGAAACTAATTTGCATGCAGCACAAAAAGACGACCACTGTTGAAATGAGAGCTAACATGAGTTGGGAAAGGAGATCGTGAAATGGAAAAGCAACGGAGGTGAAAACGTATGAACATTTCTGGCCAAACTTGTTTGTGCCCACCGAAAAGCATATAAGACTACGTTTCTCGTGACATCTTGTTTCTAGAGTGGCTTTTCCATAGAAAACTGACCATTGTTCTATTTCTGGTAACATTGGCTACACTTGCCCACATTTGCAGAATTTCGAAACTTCTCCAACTCGTCAGCGTTTGGAGAATTGTAAGGTGTAACGTAGTACTTTATCGAGTTGCTTGGCTTTTCTCTGGTATTATCTGCAGAATCACTTGTGATGTGAAATAAAAATAAACTAATTAAATCCGCGTACTCTAACGAGGTGAGCTCTAAGGAGGTAGAGGAGTTGCCTGAAAGGTAACATGTAGAGAAAATCTAGCAAAGATTTTTGTAAATCCAAGTTATAGTTGTTAAAATTTAAAATTTTAGGTGTTCTAGAAGTTTTGATGGTGCTGAATTCATTTCCACCATCAAAAACACCATTCAAACACAGCCTCTACAAGATTTTTGGAAATTCTTTTGCCTTTATTCCGACCACTTTTAATCGTCCAGCCAATTCCTCCACCTCTTCATTAAATCTCCAGACTCCAACTCATCCGTCTAAAATAAAATTATTTTATCATTTGTTTGATAAAATAAAATAAAAAATTATTTTTAACATAATTTGTTTGAATGAATCAAAACACATTGAGGAATTTGATTGTAATTATGACACGTACACATGGATGATATCTTTTCATAACAGAAACTCGTCAGCCGCACATTATGAGAGGTGATGTCTGGTCAAAGAACCAAAAACTTAAATAAGGTAACCATCTAAAACTACAGTTGGTAGATTGTATTAAAATAATATGAATTTTTGCCTAGTTAAACATGGATATCCCTCGTTTCAAACTCTAGAATAACCCTTGTCTCAAACTCTAGAAAAGCACATATGGTTGAACCTGGCATAGTTCTAATTATTAATAAACAATAATTTAACACATAATAACTGTCTGCATTATAGAATTCTACAACATCTCTGCGCTTTTATGATATAAGTTTAGGAAAAGTTTAAAATGTACAAAGGTCCGCATGAACGCCAATTTTCTGGGGTTTGATTTCTCTGAAACTCTTGAGCTCCTGTTCATATTGAGCTACCATAATGTTCGGCGGCAGATTCTCCACATAAACCGAAGGACTCCCATCAACATCTGCATACACACAAATTTTAAATGTAGATTTGTATTCTGTAAGTTTAGAGCCCAAGATTACTTATTAAATCACATTTTGCATAAAAGCGAGCAACCGAAACCCATAGAATCATTTACTCAATCTATTTACAAATCTAGTACCAGTAGGATATTGAATATGAAAATGCCGAGATTCATCAGGATTATAGCAGAGGCAAGATACCGATTTGTAGAAATCCATTACCGATTCTCCTGATATGTAACTGGTGCAACATCTTCATAATAATGAATTGGTTTAGTTATCACAGGAATGAATGAAGCATTGGTGGGGTATCACGCATAACACAATTTATATGGAATGGTTGTGCCTTGTCAATCCGTTTACGTTAAATCGTTAGTGGAAGAGTCTGCATTCCCACTCGCAATGACGAGCTCAGCCACCAAATTGTGATCACTGTAACCATGCTCCAACATTTAATGCCAATGAATCACATCCATAAACTGAATATTCATGCGTTCATCGTTGAAAAATGAAGGTGATAAACTTGAATCGCACTTTTCAAAACCCAATAATCAACCTTGAAAACCTTTTAAATATTTTTTATATCATTTCATTTTTTGGATAATGTATTAGAGAAAAAATCATTCTCTTCGAATTAAATTGTGTCCACTTAAATTTCTCAAGCCCAATTTGAATAAGACTAATAAACCTCTTTACTATAAATTAACAAAACTCTGTAGTTGGTATTAGGTAACATTTGTTGTATTGACTATCCAATTCCATATAAGAAAACTAGCCCAATTCAATATCCCAATCATACGAATTCAAAATAAAGTGATAAAGACCATTCAAGTAAATTGACCTCTTATAAGGATTTGAGAGAATGTAAAATCTTAATATTTTTAGGAAATGAATTAAAAATTTTAATCCCTAACAAAAAATTATGTATGTCATATGCCATATATTTGGCATATATTATTATTATTATTGTTATTAGAGCTTAAACTAAAGCACTAGTTTGATATACCTCTAACAAAATATTAATATTATTAGAAACCACTATTTAAGGTCAATTAAAATGATTGGATTATAAAGTCATAATAGAATTGTTATGTTCACCATAGAATTATTATTTTTATTTTATAGTGTGAGCAAACATCTTTCCTCCAAAATTTAGGGAAGAAACATAGGTGTAAAACAATTCTTGTAGCTTGAGTTTGTTGGCTTAGTGTGCATGTTGTTTAGAATTGAAAAATGGTTGAGAGGGTTGATATGAAAGATTCTGCAGAGATGTTGTGCTTAATTAGTTGATTTTATCAAAATTATTAATAAAATATATTTTTATGGGGTTGATAATAGATTCTTTTTGTGGTTGGATAATTATTAAAATATTTTTGTAAATTATAATAATGAATAGCATTTGCATATTCATAAAAGTTTAAAAAAATGATGTACAATATAGTTATGAAAATAAAGGTAATGGAATTTATGGAAGTAGTTCAATTGGTTATGACAATCTTGTAAAGTAATAGGTTAAGCAAAAAAAAACAAAGAAGTATTGACCAATTTGAAATTAAAATAATATATTTAAAGTGTCTTTCGGAGGCTCTCCATTAATTTAACTCCGATTTCATTGACCTCTCAAAATTTTGTTAATTTAAGTACAAAAAAAGTGAATCATCGATTAATCTCGAACTTGCTAGAAATATAAAACTTGGTACTATATTCCTTATTCTATAACCAAGTATCTACAGAAACCTATGATTTTATTTATCATCACCAGCACCAAAAGTGCTACGAGAAATACATGCCATATTTGTGGTTCATTTTTCTGTAACATAGAAAATTGCATTTTTCTTTTATGATTATCAAATTCTATACCAATCCAATGGGAGTTGACATTCTATTGAATATGAATGAAAATGTAATATAAATTGTAATTTTTCTTCCCATAGCACTCGTAACTTTATTGGACCTTATTTTTCATGCTATATAAACCCATTAACAATGCTTTTATCCTAAGATGAAATATGTGTCCTCAAAGACTACACTTAGAGATGTAATACTTAATTATGTTCTTTCCAAAGTGTTCATGCCTAATGCAATTTATTTTTCTTTATTGTGATCAAACGTTCAGTTATTTTCCTCCCCTTAGCATCAACCCACCTCAAAGTTTGAGTGTGATCTAACGACATCAACTGGTTATTCAATGATAGGCTCGGTAGGCTCCAGGAAAACCTCCTCATCTATTGCGAGAGCCCTCTGAAATCAAATAATTTCTCCATCTTCAAACTAGCTATTTTCCCACAAGGCATCGAAAGGAAATATTAGGAACTATTCTTGTGGTTTGAGCTATCGCACATGTATTAATGGTTATACTGTCAATAATGGCCTCTGGATTGGGTCCGGAAACATAAACTCAACAAACGAAGGGTCTCCATTGAATTATTTATTATATCTAATCTAAGATTTATATATGCTGGAAATCTTGTTTTTTTATAATAACCAATACATTCTTCTTATAAATTTTGATCACCTAATTTTCACATGATACTAACTATATAATGAATATAACACATTCCCAAAAGGAAACATTTACTCATGTTCATATGCTGAAATCGAATCTTACATTGTAAATTTTGAATGTTGTTAGCTCATATCAAATAGAAAATATTTAACTAATTTACACATGAAACTAACCATCCAAAAAATATAATACGTTTAAAAAAACATATAGACTTAAATATTAAAAGAAAATAATGGTATGATCATCAATAATACCAAAAATTTACATCGAAAATGATTACCAAAAATCTAGGATCACTAAATGATACCAAAAATGTATATGGAAAATGCTTACCAAAAAGTCAATATTTCATTGATTAAAAAAACTAAACTATGTTTGATTGATTCATATCGATACCATCTCAAATAAAAATGGAATAAGCTTAGTGAACAAACAAATTTGATGAGATATCAACTTAAGAAACTAAAAGAAATATGAAACAAGAAACTACCCACATGCACATTAAAACCTAGATTATAAATCAATTCAAGCCAAACTAAAGCATATGTTAAATTGATTTCTTTTTAGATGGGTTTTCATACTAATTATACTCAGATATCTTCACAACCGTGTGCTGATCAAATATATTTTCATTAACCTAATGTTAGTATGAAATGAAACTAAAATTCTTATCATGATAATTTATTATTCCATTCAGACATCTAGATTTTGATTTCACCAATCGAAAATAATTGCACCCAATTTATATCAACATATTTATTCCGCATGTATTCATAACATAGGAGCAATCCAAAACAGTAAGGATGCACTTAAGAAACACAAGTCTCATAGTTGTTAAGTAAATAAAAACGCACAAAATATAATTGATATAGATTTGGAAAACAACCTAGTTTACCACCAGTGGGGTGGCTTTGTGGTAATTGTAACAACAAATTTACTCAAATAACCATTGATTTTGATCTACATGAACATAGTTCGACAACAACCTAAAAGTGTAAATTCAGAAATATCAACCTTTCAAAAAAGCCTAAATTCAGAAATAACAACCTTTAAAAAAAACCTAAATGTTACTTGATACATAAATTTGTCGTACGGAATTTCCTCAATGCTGGTTCTACAAAAAATATTTTATTCAACAAAATTATTTTTTTCACCTTTTGGATTTTCCCTTTCCTCATCACTACTTTGGCAATTGCTTTTCAACAACATTATTGGGTTTTCCATTCATGTACACACCTTTTGGTTCTCCATTTTCATGAACTCTATTAGGGTTCTCCTTTCCATGAGTACTACCAATAATTACATTATCATCCACACTATCTGATTTTCCATTTTCATGCACACGTTCAAGCAACCTTTTCATGCACATGTTCAAGCAAATGCTGAAATTTGACACCAACCGTTGGAACTGCATGTCTCTGGAATCAATATCCTTGTTGACAGATCTAAAGCACTCTACAATTCCCTTATCTTGTCTGAACACTAGAGAAGTTTCTTTGAAGCCATTGCACAATTGTTCAATTCAGTCCTTAAAGAGTTTCTTTTGTCATGGAGGCACCTTTTTGCATTGCCAAGGTGTGAAAGCGGTATAAATCATTTAATTAACAATCTTTCTCCACTGTCATCGCCCTGGAAAATTCAAGATCCTTGTTGACAAGATCGAAATCTCTCTTAAATTCCTCAACTATGCCCTTAAGATGCATCTGTTCTTCTTCATTAGCCAATTTCTTTCTCTCTATTTTAGCATTTTTATCTTCAAGGAACCTTTTTTCCTTTGTAATGGATGATAGTTGATCTTGTAAATCAGCTAATTTGATGACCATGTCACAAAGTTCACATTGTATATCAAAGTTTTTGTTGTTGTTGTTGTTGTTGTTTGTTTGTTTGTTTGTTTGTTTGTTTGTTCCTTTTTTTTTCTTTTTCTTTTTTGATTTGGAACCCTCGTCAATCTAATCCCAATTGTGATTATCGCAACATTTATTTCCCCCTTAAGAAAAATGTAGGTATTTGCTTTTTCCCAATTGTAATAGTTCTTTATTCAACATTGAACCTCATCCATTGTTATATAATGGAGATATTCTATGTACTTTTATAGTTGTGATTTACACCATAAGTAATTTTATTCCTACATGGTATTACAACCATGGCCTAGGTATTATTCCCTAGAGCTATGTCAGAGGGGATGATGAATTAATCACTGCACCTCATGTGGACTAACCACCACTCTAGGTAATGGTAAAGGTTTGGAAGTTTACTAATGTCTACAAGTTATTGTGTAATTGCAAACCTCAACACCTAAACCTAATGAAACCTTCCACAAGACAAGATAAGTGGTTTAACCAAGTTTCATACCTAGATGGAGTCCCAATATTATAAGACACCTAGTGTTAAACCTAATGTAATGGACTTACATTCACATATTATCCACAAAACTCATAGCTTATGAACATTAATCTATTAACAATATTTTATATAAATAAATTTTATGAAAATATCATACTATATTCATGATCCTAATTAATATCAAATTTGTGATAGAAGGTTTTTCTTAAACATTATTTTTCATCTATATTAAAAACTTTTTGCAAAAAATCTTTTATAACTTTTTAAAATATAAAATGGAATTTTTAATTCTCTTTACTCTTTAATTTGATTTTAAAATTTGGCTTAGTACCAATGCTCTTTTTATTTATTATTTTATAACATTTCCAAATAAACACATAATTATGCACTAATAAGGAATGTCCTAATTAATATGCAAAGTGGAATGTCCTAATTAATATGCAAAGTGAATAAAGTTGAATTTATAATTTCATTTCATGTGGCAATGCACATGGATCAATGGATGGCAATTTTTATATTTAAACTATCCACTCTTCTTTTATTGTTATGTGCAAGACGTATTTATTCACATTGGTTATTGATTATTAATGCCCTGCAACTTTGGATCAATGATCAACCTGTATTACTGGACCCTTCTGGTCTTTGGATATGGAGAGGTCGATGGTTCATTGACTGGTTTCCATATGAAGATGGATACATATTTACCCATATTTCTTTATATATATAAAATGTGATGAGATAAGTTTTTTGAGTTTTACTTGATGATAATTTTGTTTTAGTGTAGAAGATAGTTAGGAATTAAATTTTCATCACTGATTGGTTATGCACAGGGATCAAAATATGTGGGGAGTTTGCCAATTTTACCAACTGAAGATGAAATACCTTCTCAGAGCCCATAACCATTGCCTATCAACAAAGTATGCCAGACTTATAATAGTGTTGATGAGTAGTTGTCCACACACTTTCGTTTGGGCCGCGAGGACATCTTCGCCTCACTCGCAGGTGCTATTCAAGGTTTATGCAAGAACATTGTTCCAGATAATATCTGTTGATACAAGAATGTAAAATTTATTGGAATCCAATGTGGGGATCAAGTGCTAGAGCACTGCATCTTTTTGAAAACAACAAAGGAGGAGGCAGCAAATTCAAGCTCATCGAAACAAATGATGTCTTTCTCACGGCTATGAATTTCCTTCGATGGATTTCGAAACTATCTATGGGGAATTGTGAAGGACACATAGAACAATAGCTTTCAGAAGGGAATATTTGCTTTGAAGATGATTCCCAGCAATGAAGGCAAGTTTGCGAGTTTAGAAGAGAACAAAGCCTATGAAATGATTCAATTAACTGCATACTATGAACCCTATACCCATGTTTTGGGATGCTTTCAATGGCCATAAATGAAAGAGATTTCTTTTTGGGAGCACTTTCTATCATTAGAACCCCAACTTACAGAGATAAGTTATCTGAAAAAAAACCGGAAATTCAAGGATGGATATAACTTAGAATGTGAATTTCCAAGGATCTGAAATTATTTGGAAAGAAGCACAATCCACATCTCATAGAAATGGCCACCGTGGAATTCCACCTTAGATGAAATCCAGATGGAAGTCATGAAGTTGTGCCTGCCAAAGAGGATGGTTATTATTCAGGGCCCTCCTATAACTGGAAAAACCTACGCCGACTTAACCATTGCGAGGATTCTTCGACAAGAGATGTATGGTTGAAAGGGAAGAAGAGAGTGTTGAATGAATATTCTTCGGCGGATATACATAGTTCCCAGGATTTATGGATGTTGCCCCAAAAATTAAGGATCAAGCTGTATAATCATCGGTTGTAGAAAGCAAAAGAAAAGGTTAAGGAGGAACTGTATCATCTACCTGGGAGATACAGAGAACTAGAAGTATGTGATAGGTTACTTCAACATGATCATAAGACCAAAGTCAAAATTTTAAGAGAAGCAAAGGTTGTAGGAATGACAACCACGGGCTGGTAAAAATTATGACATTCTCCACGCATTACAAGCAGATTGACCAATGGCTCTGGCATTGAGCCATTCAATGAGTTAAAACCCAAGTCAAGAGAATAAAAAATATGGCATTTATCGAGTTCTGGAGGCAATAGACTCATCAATTTGTTGGAAGAGAGATTGATTCGCTGGAGATTGGAAAGTTTTATTGGAAATTTCTGCTAAATTCCTTAACAAACGGACAACACAAAAATGCTCTGTTTCTGCACAAAAAACTGATAATTTTGTTTTCTGGACTTGGTGTTGCAGTAGCAGGATTCAGTGTTGCAGCAACAGGATTCCGTGTTGCAGCAACAAGATTCGGTGTTGCAGCAACAGGATTCGGTGTTGCAGCAACAGGATTTGGTGTTGCAGCAACAGGATTTGGTGTTGTAGCAACGCTGATCGTGGTGTTGCAGCAACGGGATTTGTGACGTCAAGTCACTCGGTGTAACGACAACACGTTTTTTACGCCAAGTCACTTTAAGAAAATTGACACTTTGGTGTTACAACAACTAAAATAGTTGGGCATCAAAATCACTTATAAACTTACAGTGAGACAATTGACGCTTGGTGTAACAGCAACTAAAACAAGTGGCGTCAAATCACTAATAGACTTACAGAGTAAAATCAAAGTGTTTTTGACACTTGGTGTAACAGCAACTGAAAATCAGCAAAACAGTAAACTTGTATTCATGAACAGTAAACAAAAACTGATACAGTAAACTTAGCTGTTACAAGAGGAACACTTCAGTTCCAGAAATCGATTTTCTCTATCTCAGAAAATCACAGGTTTAGAACCGCTGTGCATTTATAGAAGAGACTTACTCTTGTTCTTCTAACCTTCACTCTTTTCTCTCAGAGTACAAAAACAGAACTGTTGTTCAGAAATCTCTTGTACTCACACAGAAAACAGAACTGTTGTTCTTTTCTGCTTACACCTTCTGTTGGTGAATAAACAAAACTGCTGTGCGTTTATATTTATAGGAAAATAAATATATGTGTTAAAACAATAAACTAAGTAAAATATCTGCTGATATTTATCTGCGTATTTATTGCAGAAGAGGCGGTGATGACTTTCTCACTTGAAAACAAGTCGGTTGCAGGGGAATTAATTTCTGCACATTTAATGCTCATTTAAAGTGCCAAAATATCAGAAGACTTTTGCTGCTTCCGAATAATCTACAATAATTGCTGAAGATAAGATCTTTGTTCAACATTTATGGTTGCAGTTGGAATTAAATTCCAACACTCCCCCTTAATTTCAACTGTTGCATACCCAGGCATTTCCTGAAATGATCAAAACCTTTCTTTGGCAATGGTTTTGTCAAGATGTCAACTAGCTGATCCTCTGTTTTGCAGTGCTGCAAAACAATTTCACCATTGTTAACCAATTCACGTATGAAGTGAAATTTGGTATCTATGTGCTTTGTTCTTTTATGAAAAATAGAGTTTTTAGACAAAGCTATTGCTGAGCTATTGTTACAGTGAATGGTTGTGCCATTTTCTTGTTCATGACACAAATCTTTGAGAACTCTTCTCAGCCACACTGCTTGGCATGCTGCTGCTGTTGCTGCCACGTACTCCGCCTCTGCTGTTGATAAAGCAACAACTGGTTGCTTCTTGGAAGCCCATGAGATGGCTCCCGATCCCATATGAAACACATATCCTGATGTGCTTTTCCTATCATCAACACTTCCAGCCCAATCACTATCCGTGTAACCTGTCAACATGAAACTTTCAAAAGAGGAGTATAAAATACCAAACCCCTTCGTTCCATTCACATACCTTAGAATCCTCTTAGCTGCCTGCCAATGAGTCTCTTTCGGTCTTTCCATAAATCTGGAGATTAAAATCATAGCGTGCATAATGTCTGGCCTAGCTGCAGTCAAGTACATAAGGCTGCCAACTATGCTCTTGTACAGTTTTGGATCAAAATCCTTGCTGATGTCTTCTTTGGTCAATTTCAACCCCATTACAGTTGGAGTCACAGCTGCCTTGCTGTTCTGCATGTTAAATCTCTTCAACACAGCTTCTACATATTTATCTTGAG
>APFE030476477.1:311682-334744 GCA_000404065.3 Pinus taeda | reverse complement strand
GGCAGTTTTGAGAATATCCCATGCTTCTTTGGATTTTGTTGCTGCTGCAATCCGTGGAAAGATACTTTCATGTACTGATTGGAAGAGGAAAAAGAGGGCTTTGGCATCCTTCTTCCTGTCACTCTTCAACTGGTCTCTTTCTACTACTGTCAAAGCAGCCAATGCTGTTGCATCTGCAGGTTAAGCATAGCCAGTTTCAACCAGCTCCCATATTCCTTGAGAAGCAAACAATGCTTTCATTGTTATGGACCAATAACTATGATTTTTCCCATTGAACTGTGGCAGTTGGGAATTTGTCAAACCTGTTCCAGCATCTGCCATCTTAACTCTGTCTAGGTAAAGAAGAGATACTGACTGTAAAATTAAAAACCAAGCAAAAACTTTCTCTGCTGGAAAAAATCTGTTTTCTACACTTTTTACAGCTCCTACAGTGAAAAAACAAACTCTGTTTTTGACTCACTGAGTGCCTAGACTAGCTCTGATACCATGTTGGAATTTTCTGCTAAATTCCTTAACAAACGGACAATACAAAAATGCTCTGTTTCTGCACAAAAAACTGATAATTTCGTTTTCTAGACTTGCTGTTGCAGCAACAGGATTCGGTGTTGCAGCAACAGGATTCAGTGTTGCAACAATAGGATTTGGTGTCGCAGCAACATGATTTGGTGTTGCAGCAACGCTGATCATGGTGTTGCAGTAACGCGATTTGTGACGTCAAGTCACTTGGTGTAACGACAACACGTTTTTTGACGCTAAGTCACTTTAAGAAAATTGACGCTTTGGTGTTACAGTAACTAAAATAGTTAGGCGTCAAAATCACTTATAAACTTACAGTGAGACAATTGACGCTTGGTGTAACAGCAACTAAAACAAGTGGTGTCAAATCACTAATAGACTTACAGAGTAAAATCAAAGTGTTTTTGACACTTGGTGTAACAGCAACTGAAAATCAGCAAAACAATAAACTTGTATTCCTGAACAGTAAACAAAAACTGATACAGTAAACTTAGATGTTACAAGAGGAACACTTCAGTTCCTGAAATCGATTTTCTCTATCTCAGAAAATCGCAGGTTCAGCACCACTGTGCATTTACATAAGAGACTTACTCTTGTTCTTCTAACCTTCACTCTTTTCTCTCAGAGTACAAAAATAGAACTGCTGTTCAAAAATCTCTTGTACTCACACAGAAAACAGAACTGTTGTTCTTTTCTGCTTACACCTTCTCTTGGTGAATAAACAGAACTGCTGTGCCTTTATATTTATAGGAAAATAAATATCTATGTTAAAACAATAAACTAAGTAAAATATATGCTGATATTTATCTGCGTATTTATTGTAGAAGAGGCGGTGATGACTTTCTCACTTGAAAACAAGTCGGTTGCAAGGGAATTAATTTCTGCACATTTAATGCTCATTTAAAGTTCCAAAATATCATAAGACTTTTGATGCTTCTGGATAATCTGCAATAACTGCTGAAGATAAGATCTTTGTTCATCATTTATGGTTGCAGTTGGAATTAAATTCCAACAAGTTTCCCAATTCTTTTTTTTCAGAAGTGAAGAGTTTCCCAATTCTTGAGGAAAAGAACTGCTCAATCTATTCTTGGACAGGTCAATGGAGGAATAGATAGTTAATGTGAAGATTTGAAAACAAAAACAGAACAGGGATAACACAAATCAAACCATTATGGTTAAGTCTTAATCGCCTCAAGCTCTGACAATTCCCAATCTCTAGAGGAATATCTCCTTCGAACAACTTTTTTCCCAACAACAGAGGCTCCAGCTAGCCAAAGGAGCAAAGTTCTAGAGGTATTGTTCTTGAAAGATGGCTCTCAGTTACATCGATTCTCGTGAGATTATTTCTGGTGCCCTATTCTCACAGAATTAGACCAAAAATTTGGTTTTCGAAGATGAAATATTTTCTCAGATGTTTCAAATTATGAATCTCGGAGTGTATATATCCTGTGAGAGTGTTGTTGTAAAGATAAAGGTTCTCCAGTCGACTCTCTGATCAAGTCGTTGTACAGGGATGTGGAAGAAAGCGTTAACAGGAAGCATAAATGCCTAATAGTTTCTTCCAGTTTCTTCTAATACGCACTCTCTGATCCATCAGACCCTTCTCGAACTCTGGCGTAAAGAGATGTCAAGTGGAAAGTAAAAGGTGGGCCTAAAAATCTGTGCACACATGTCAGACTGACACAAGAAAGGCAGACGAAAACTAGAGATGGACTGATTCAAAAGAAGTCATAACGGCCCAATAAAATAAAATAGAAAATAATTTATAACTGTAGTAGAATAAGGCAAGACCATTAAAAAATTGCAATCTAAATAAGATTTACAAGTGATTATGATTAGTGATACATTCCAATTTAGAAATTAGTACTAAAATCACTAGTCAAACCAGAATATCTGAGAAATCCTCGACAATATCAAAGAATGTCACAGGGATAATGTCTCAAGTGGAGCATTCTTCGAGGTTATGAAATTGTTATGAAGTGTATTATGTATTGGGTGTTTATATAGAGGTATTATTCAATCAAGTGGAACAGTCTTCAAGGTTCTGAAGTATATTATGTTTGGGGTGTTTATATGAAGATATAATTCAATTTTGGTTTAATAAAAGTGTGTGAACATTTCTTTTAAGAATGTGTATATAGTCATAGAAACACAAGTGTGTTTTTTTTTTAAGTTTGAGAGAACTTTTAAGTTGGGCCTATGTCATGATGAGAGAGTGTACACATTATTTTTCTAAAAATTTGCACATCTTTCTCCATTAAAAAATAAAAGAAAAAAGAACAAGCTTGTGGGTCTCAATGTCTTTCAAACAATTTCAGTTATAACACCAAAGGAGAGCTTCCAACTCATAGTGAACACATGTGTGCTCTTGGTATAGTTTCAACACTTTGAAAGGTTTGGTGGGTAGAGGTAAGTTTCTTGTTTCTTTATTTTTGAATCAATTGACAAATACAAATATTATAAGTATTTTTTGTATAGTTGCATATTTATTAAGTACAATTACCATGGTTGAAAACCAAACCAAGCCAACAAATCAAACCCACAATATAGCCACGAGAAAACATTAACCTGGAGGCAAATGACAACCCAAAAACCTAGATTACAAATTATTTAAATCAATTAAAATTATTTATTGAAGAGATTAGTTACACATGTGAACCATCATGATTCTCATTAGCCACATTCCTTGATAACATTATTGCCTCCATTAATTGTTCCCATCATCAATTGACGAATCACTTAATATAGAACAAAGTTAAGAGAATTCTACTCCATTGGTATCAATAAAGAGTAAGTTAAATATTTGAATATCACTAAAGAAATGATTTTGGGTTATTTATTAACCCCATAACCAACCAAACCCTTGATTCTAATAAGATACATATTTCCATGTATTGGTGCACATTCGATCTATGGAAAGAGAATTGGATGGGTTGTTGGTTTATATTTTTTCATAAATATCCTTGTAATAATAGGGAAGTGCCATTATATTTCCTCTACGAATTGTTGTTCAAGTTTATAATTAGTGACCATGTTAATTATTTTGACATTAGTAAATTGTAGGGTGTTGGTCTTGGATTTTCCCGAAATTGAACAAATGTTAGGCATAATCTATTCAAATTACCATTTACTCCTAGCCATAGGGCCAAACCCCACACCCACACCCCCACCCCCTTTTCCCCCAAAATCACCTCAACTTACAGATTGCCTCGTTCATACTAGCAAGGTGATAGCACATATTACATGTAGACTAGTGCAACATAAGCATTTATGGTGATCACTGAACAAGATACATTCGAGGAGTATCTTAGACCTCCAAGTGGGTCCTTTAGGATACATTGATTATAGACCATCAACTCAATATAGGAAAGCTAATTCATTTTGTTCGAGTCAAGTAGCACCACATATATACTCTCATTGTGGGCATACTTGTCATGGCCCAATGGAAGATCTTATCTTCAAGAGATTTAGGGACTAGGTTATTATGACTTTTAATAGATGTTAAATCCTTTGTTATAAATTTGATTGGATAATTGAAAAATACTTAATAAGCATAACCTTAAAGTACTTCATTTTTACTTGTTTGTTTGCATGCATAAATGCTATGAGAGGATACAACGCCATCAAGATAGGAATATTCTTTTTCTCTCAATATAAATGTAACCATGGATGCAAAATTTGATATTGTTCCACCTCAAACATAGGTATTTAAATGAATTTATTCTTGTCCACTTCAATGATAACTTAGCAAGAATTAAAAAATTATTGTTTGGAAATGTCCACGTTATTTGGGAGAAATAAATCTTCATTTTGTTGTGTTTCCATAAGTATCCATTGAATATTTTGAGAAGCCATCTCCACTTGGAATTAACATATCACTTCCCACCAGTAGCATGTGTTACATTATATCTACTTCTAATGTGAGTTTCAATTTATTAGTTTAATTCAATTTCATGTTTTTGTACTAATCAAACATATTACAAATGTATATATAGGTTCCATTTTTCCCAGTCCTAATTCCATTCTTCACCCATCCCATTTTGTCCATATTACATGCCAAGTCTGCCTTCCCCCACCCCTCCCCCCACCCTAACACTTGAAATTCCCATTTCCTCCCCTAGAATGTTTCCCCTTATTGTACAACTAATGGGGTTGTATCACCTCTAATACCCAACACATTTTTCTTTACAAACTTCCACCATTCCCACATCCATTCACCCTACACCATTATGTCATGAGACTCGTCCTATCAATGCATCAGTTATTTGAACAACCAATATTGCATCTATTGTAGCTACACCTACAATGGTTGCATCTATATTTGTTACAACTACATCCTCCATAGATCCCATCATTGCCTTGGAACATGTTTTCCATCCATGTGCTCCACCTCTTATCAATGTATACATCATTGTAGTAACAAATATTGTATCTATGGTGGTTGCATTATTGTTTTTGTAACTACGTCCTTGTCAACCCCCTTCATTCACTTGGAGTAGGTTGTCCACCCAAATACTCCACCTTTCAGATAGAAAGATAAATATTCTCCATTGCCTCAAATATTCATAGTGAAACTACTTATTTAATCAAAATCTATCAATAGAATGAGTGAATTTGATTTTATACGTTTTGCTTATTTTTTCAATTAATTGATTGTTGTAATTATTGCAGGGAAACATTGTTGAGAGGCATGTAGTGTAGAGGAGGACAACCCCCCAACCATTCACATTCATGTCTATGTGAGATTTTAAAGATTTGAATTTTGGATGTGTTTATTAAGTGTGTTAACTAATTAAACTATGGGAAAATGAACTGATATGTTTTTGTTTCCTTTTCAAATCCCAAAAATGCATAATACTTCGATACAAAAGAAGGCTCAACATTTCTCTGTCTCAAAGGGAAGGATGATCAATTTTGGAGATGCACCCGAGAATGCAAATGTTAGTAATGGTGCCTGAGAAAGCCATTATGTACATTATCCATGATGTGGAAGTTTTAGCATGGGATTTCATTTGATATCTAGGGCATTAGTTTCCATTCTATTATTTTTGGGAATGAATTTTCCATTAGGTATGTTGGAAAAAAGATTTTACATTGTATGAAATATTTATTTAGAACAATTTGAATATAAATATGTGACTTTGGACTTATGCATAATGGCTTGTCTACATTGTTTTAGTGCATTTGATGCTTAATTATGTCACGTATGGCAGTTATCTTATGGCATGTTGATTATTTGTCTCGTTTGTAAGTGTATCACTTATGTGCATTAGTTATGGAGCATCACTTACTTATATCAATCGTGTATGTTGCTTGAGTTTGTCACTTAAGGGAGTCTCCTATGGCGTTTTGGGTAAAAATTAATCATAATCATCTAAAAATAAATTCCAGACATATAATGTTTCATTGACTCACAACATTCATAAATATAATGAACAAGGATAACAACCTAGGGAAAGTGCATAAAGAGAAAGATTGTATTTGCATCTTAGAACAAAATGAGGCTATCCACACCTAACCTTATTCATTAACTAAGGTTTTCACACTTATCCTTAGCCATCATAGCTTAGTACAAGTTAGCATAAGTGAGACTCTCCAAATTCTTGATAGGGTATCTACCAAAATAAGAGATCTTAGCCACCAACTAGGCCTTTTAAATTCCACAAAGGCAGGCTTATCAAATTCAACATCACTAAGGTTTTCAAATTCCACATCATTAGTGTTCTTAAATTCCACAAAACTAGGGATTTAAAATTGCACAAAGCTATTTTTTTTTCAAAATTGACTTCAATATACATTAACAAACATTTCCAACTTGCGATTGAAGGTCATTATGGTGTGTTTACTTACATTTTCTAATTATCCACTCAAATTTGAATTAACTATGTCATAATGGTCTAAATAGAAATTCCATCCATATCCATTGTAAAATTCATATGCAAATTAGTTTTCCAATATCATAGTACAATTCATATCCAAATGAATTTTCCACTTTTATGCAAAACCCCCATACTTATTTTCATTTTGATCCCCAAAACTAGCCCCATGTGAAGTAGAATTCAAAATTGCAAGTACAAAATGTTGATTAAATGTCATTCATACTTACAAAATTTGTATTTCTTTAGTTGAGCATTTATCTTGTTTGGAATCAAGAAATGGATGTTAGAATATAGAAAAACAATAATAATAATAAAAAAAAAACATAAGCCAAATAAACAAGGGAGGCATGAAGAGAAATGATGCATCTTGATTTCGATTAGTAGGCATTCTTTAGATTTATTTTGCATCATTTTTACTAATGGTTGATTGATTTATGTGTGCCTTCACTAGTCATTTAACATCCACTTTATTGTCCTTGTAACATCTTAGTTGTTTCCTTGTATTATATTTATTTTCTCTTGATTGTGGTGTTTGGTTTTTATACCCTCAAACCACATTCACAATATGTCCCTCAATGTATCCAAGAAATGAGTTACAACTCACCATAAAATTCAAGCTAGGTCTCAAATGGGGAAAACATTGGTTCTGATGGACCCCACCCACCAGGATACAGCTAAGGACATCCCACTCCTAAGATTCCATAGGTCTGATCTATTTGAGGATCTTTGGAGCTAGGGTTTTGCTTAGTAAATATTAATGTAAATTTTCTAGTTTAGTTTTTTTTTCCTCACATGTTTTATTTTTGTTCCATTTTAGTGTCACTTTTTCTTACTTTTGTGTTTCTTTTTTTCTTCTGCCAATAATAATTAATCAACATTCCCCTTCCCCTCATCCACATTCCCTATTGTTGTTACAAATAAAGGTGATATTTAGTTCAGTTTGAATTAGACAACAGTGAGAAGCAAGATATATCTATGCATAACTTATCACTAACGTATCATTTTTCTTGATGAAATAGGAAACAAAACAAATCTTTAGATACCGACCCCCCGCCCCCAAAAAACTAGCCCCATGAGAAGTAGAATTCAAAATTGCAAGTACAAAATGTTGATTAAATGTCATTCATACTTATAACATTTTTATCTTATTTCTTTGGTTGAGCATTTATCTCTTTTGGAATAAAGCAATGGATGTTAGAATACAGATAAATAAATAAATAAAAATCATAAGCCAAATAAACAAGGGAGGCATGAAGAGAAATGATGCATCTTGATTTCGATTAGTACGCATTCTTTAGATATATTATGCATCACTTTTACTAATGGTTTATTGATTTATGAGTTCCTTCACTAGTCATTTAACATCCAATTTAGTGTCCTTGTAGCATCTTAGTTGCTTCCTTATATTACATTTATTTTCTCTTCATTGTGGTGTTTGGTTTTTATACCCTCATACCACATTCATAATATGTCCATAAATGTATCCAAGAAATGACTTACAACTCACCATCAAAATCAAGCTAGATCTCAAATGGGGAGAACATTGATTCTGATGGACCTCACCCACCAGGATACAGCTAAGGACATCCCCCTCCTAAGATTCCATAGGTCGAAAAATGATCTGTTTGAGGATCTTTGGAGCTAGGGTTTTTCTTAGTAAATATCAATGTAAATTTTCTTGTTTAGTTTTGTTTTCCTCACATGTTTTGTTTTTGTCGCATTTTAGTGTCACTTTTTCTTACTTTTGCGTTGCTTTTTTCCTTCTGCCAATAATCATTAATTAAAATTCCCCTTCCCCACATCCACATTGCCTATTGTTGTTACAAATAAAGGTGATATTTAGTTCAATTTGAATCATTCAATGGTGAGAAGCAAGATATATCTATGCTTAGATTATCACTAACATATCATTTTTCTTGATGAAATAGGAAACACAACAAATCTTTAGATATCAACGCCCCCCACCCCCCTCCCCGGCACTCATCCTTACAGGGCCTACATGAACTGACCTTGACTCCCTCATGTGAAGGCTCTTGCACAAAGGCAATGCAAATCATGATAGTAGAGTTCTTTGCCTCCCCTTGTTTTCTTTTGAGTGAGTTGGCCTACCCTGCACAACCCCCTTGAAGATTCATCTTTTGTCTCACTTATGACTTCATATTCTTACCCTTGATATTATATACCTTGTCTCGCTTCTTCTACCCATTTTCCCTCTTAACTTCCCCTTTTCCCAATTCCATCATGTCTCCAGAGTCTTCCGAGTTCTAGTTCATACAATGAGAACCACCTTATGGAATCACCAAATATATATGCACCTCAATGATTTAAAAAAAATACACAAACCATTGCGAGTGTTGACCTTCCCATCTCCAACTTCATTCATGTTTATGTCATATGACTTGTTTTTCATGAGATCCATTACCTTTTACGAAATCAATGAAAGGGAAAGATCCTCTTCCTACCTTTGAAGCAAAGATCTCCACAACTCCTATTGAAGAGTGTGATCCACGACCAATCATAAAATCAAATAACAAATGGGTTTGTCATGAATACTTTCATTCCTTAGCCCCTTGATATTGTTGAGAGTAAAAAAACGTTTTTTATGATTTTTGGTACATATATACACCTATTTATGGTGCATGTCATTTGATGAGTATGGTTGAAAAAAAGTATATAGCTTTTCTATGTGAGTCTCATTTATTGTTTTTAAAATCGTCACCTATGCTTATAATCTATTGATAATGTTTATAATCCTACTTGTTAACAATTCTTTTTTGAGGCATCCTCATTGGAACTTTCTTATTACATCAAATTTTATTGACTCATTTATTGTTTTTAAATTCTTCACCTATGCTTATAATCTATTGATAATGTTTATTATCCTACTTGTTAACAATTATTTTTCACGCCTACTATATCTTATGTAACTTTCTTAATACATCGAATTTTCTGTCAAAAATGCTTATAATCTATTGATAATGTTTATAATTCTACTTGTTAACAATTATTTTTTAGCTCCTATGATATCTTATGTAGCTTTCTTGTTACATCGATTTTTCTGTCAAGAAATTGAATACACCACTTTCTTATTACATCAAATTTTCGGTCAAAAAAATACTTATAATCTATTAATAATGCTTATAATCCTACTTGTTAACAATTATTTTTTCACGCCTACTATATCTTATGTAACTTTCTTATTACATCGAATTTTGTGTCCATCCTACTTGTTAACAATTATATTTTTGGGCCTATTATGTCTTATGTAACTTTCTTATTACATCGATTTTCTCTCAAGAAAATGAACTTTTCTGTCAAGAAAATGAATCCACCAAAAACACGTGTGCCTATGTAACTTTCTTATTACATCGAATTTTCTCTCAAGAAAATGAATACACCAAGCACATGTGTAACTTTCAATGTGTAGCTTTCTTATTACATGGAATACATAGGAGCACATGTTCCTATGTAACTTTAGAATTTTCTTGACATGAATATGCAACTTTCTTATCACATCTAATTATTTTCAAGAAAATGAATACACCATGTTCTTATGTAACTTTAGAATTTTCTTGACATGAATATGTAACTTTCTTATTCTTGACATGAATATGTAACTTTGTTATTACATCTGAATTTTTTATCAAGAAAATAATGAATACACCATGTTCCTATGTAACTTTAGAATTTTCTTGACATGAATAAGTAACTTTCTTATTACATCGAATTTTCTGCCAAGAAAATAATGAATACACCATGTTCCTATGTAACTTTAGAATTTTCTTGACGTGAATATGTAACTTTCTTATTACATCGAATTTTCTGTCAAGAAAGTAATGAATACACCATGTTCCTATGTAACTTTAGAATTTTCCTGACATGAAAAGAATGAATACACCATGTTCCTATGTAACCTTAGATAATGAATACACCATGTTCCTATGTAACTTTAGAATTTTCCTGACATGAAAAGAATGAATACACCATGTTCCTATGTAACCTTAGATAATGAATACACCATGTTCCTATGTAACTTTAGAATTTTCCTGACATGAAAAGAATGAATACACCATGTTCCTATGTAACCTTAGAATTTTCTTGACATAAATATGTAACAAATAATGAATATTAACTTTAGAATTTTCTTCACATAAATATGTAACATTAAAATTTTCTTGACATGAATATGTAACTTTCTTATTACATCAGTTTTCTTTAGAATTTTTTTGACATGAAAATAATGAATACACCATGTTCCTATGTAACTTTAGAATTTTCTTGACATAAATATGTAACTTTCTTATTACATGCATAATGAATACACCATGTTCTTATGTAACTTTCTTATTACATCAGTTTTCTTTAGAATTTTTTTGACATAAAAATAATAAATACACCATGTTCCTATATAACTTCAGAATTTTCTTGATATAAGTATGTAACTTTCTTATTACATGCATAATAAATACACCATGTTTTTATGTAACTTTAGAATTTTCTTGACATAAATATATAACTTTCTTATAAATTTTCTGTCGAGAAAATGAATACACTAAGAGCACATGTGCCTAATTAGGCTATTAGTCTTACAATATGAGTCACATGATATACAAACATCGTTTTGAAGCCCGTCCCGACCATAGGACTCCATTTCATTGAACTACGATGCCAACGAACACGTATTCGTTGCGCAAACGATAAGAGAGCTCCACGAAGTCGACAGGTTGTGCAAACGAGAAGGCTCCATGACGTTTTAGATGTTCATTTTGTTTTCGACGGTCAAACCAATTCCAAGGAGCGGAGGTTTCATTTGTCGAGGGTCGAGGAGAAGAGCCAAGCTGAGTCAAAGGTGCACGTGAGATATCATTTTATTCCATTTAAAAAGTACATGATAACATTTAAAGATCCGATTTGAAATTTTCCTTCTTTCAAAGGAGTAATTCAAAATTTAAAAAAAATATTATATAATAGGGTGCCATTATTAAACGGTGTTTATTTGAGTTTTATTTTATTTTTTAATAAAAACTTAAATGGGTTACAAATAAAAAGGAATTTTAAAATAAAAGGGTATTGTTTGATTCAAAAATGAAGAGTCATTTTTTTTTAAAGATATTTTTTTAATCTTGGAAATAAGACTCTAAAAAAGTCGTGTATATTTGAATTTGGAGAAATGATTTTTTCTAGCGCCTTGTTACAGACTCTGATTTTGTTTGGCAAAAATTATGAGTTTTGCACTTTGAAAATGAAGACATTCCTACAAGCCCAAGAGTGTTAGGATACACTTCAGACTGCCTCTATAGAGCTGACCCAAGAAGCATGGGAGGCCATGTCCAATAATCATAGGAATGAAACTACTGTACTTAGAAAGAAAGAACACAGAGCCAAATGTCGGATACAAAACTCAGCTGATGACTCTATTTTCGACAAGATAACTGGCACATCTACAACACATGAAGCTTGGGAAATCTTGAAAGTTGCGTATCAAGGTAATGATACAATTAAGACTATTAAATTATAGACATTGAGATCACAATTTGAAACCCTAAAGATGGTTGACATATAAAATGTGGATCAATTCATGACTAGAGTCATGGGAATAGTTAATTAGATCAAAATCATTGGTGAAACCATTTTAGATCATAAAAAAGTTCAAAAAGTCCTTTGAAGTCTACCCAAGAAATGTGACATGATTGTAATAGCCATTCTGGAATCCAAAGATTTTACAACTTTCTCAATAGAACAATTGACTGGATCACTTCTCGCACATGAAACAAGACTCAACTTGGTAGAATATTCTATGGAACAAACTCAAAGCAAAACTTTCTTTTGACAGGCGCAGAGGCAGAGGATATAGAGGCGGCTGCAAGCTAGGTAGAGGTCGAAGTAGATGAAGATCAAAAGATCATCATGCAATAGAGCAATGTATACCTCCACAAAACCAAACTCAGAGAAGCAAACCATGGAGAAAATCTAATGTCTAATGTTATTATTCCAAGAAATTTGGCTAGTATGAACATGAATGTAGAAAGAAACAATCAGATTAGCAAAGAGAAGGATAATCCTCTAAAACAATGTTTCTTTCATGCCATCTTTTTGAAGACATTCACAACAAGGATCTTTGGTTGCTGGACAGTGGTTGCAACAATCATATGATAGGTAACAAAAATATGCTTTCTTCTATTGATGCTTCCATAACATCATAAATTACTCTTGTAGATTGTTCTTGCTTTAAAGTTGAAGGTAAAGGTATTCTCCCTATTCTTACTAAGAAGAATCAACATAAATACATTCGTGATGTTTATAATGTTCCACATATCAAGCATAACCTCATTAGTGTAGGACAATTGATGGAACATGGTTATGATGTAATATTTTAAGGAACACATGTTATATATATGACAAACCTCCCAATAGAATACTGATATCAAAGGTTGAAAAAACCAAGAATAAGATGTTTCCATTGACTCCTAGAAGTCAAAAACTATCATAGTATTTTGTCGACAATGTGTCAAGAATAGACGAGTCTCATATTTGGCATTCAAGGTATGGCCATATCCCATTCAAGAGTCTAAGTCAGCTTGGAAACATTCAATGGTCATTGATCTCCTTACTATGAATGGAAAAGATTGCAATTGTGAAATTTGTGTTCTGTCCAAGCATAAAAGAGATAGCTTTCCCACATCTTCCTCTAGAGCAAAAGAGCCTTTAGAGATTGTCCATACAGATATATGTGGCCCAATGCAGACACAATCAATTGGTGGTAGTATTTATTTTCTAACATTCATTGATGATTATAGTAGGAAGACATGGGTGTATTTTCTCAAAAATAAATGAGATACAATCTCAAGGTTCAAATAATTCAAAGCAAAAGCAAAAAAACAGAGTGGAAAGCCTTTGAAAGTACTCAGATCCGACAGAGGAGGAGAGTACAACTCCAATGACTTCAAAGTTTTTTGTCAACAACAAAGAATCATAATGTAGAACATACCAATATATACTCCACAACAGAATGGAGTAACAAAAAGGAAAAATCAGTGAGTCATGAACATGGCTAGATGTACGGCTCGTGAGAAGAAGTTTTCAAATAATTATCGAGATGAAGCAGTTTTGACAGTAGTGTATGTTCTCAACAAATCTCCAACAACCAGTCTTCAAGATATAGTACCTCAAGAAGCACAGGATGGTAAAAAGGAAAATGTATCTCATTTTAGAATTTTTGTATCAATAGAATTTTCACATATTCCTAAGAAACTAAGAAATAAGCTTGATGATACGAGTAAAAGATGTATTTTCGTAGGCTGTAGTGAGAGGTCAAAGGCCTATAAACTTTACAATCCACTTACTAAGAAGTTTATTTTAAGCAAAGTTGTAATTTTGTTTTAAATAAATATTGGTCTTATCATGTTGATGAAGCTTCAAATCAGTCTTTTTATCCACCATGGCCACCAAGATTGCAGGTTGAAGAAGAGCCATAACATTTTGAAAATGTACATCTTCAAGCAGTGAATCCACTAGTGATTCAACATCTTTAGAAGACAATCATAATACAAGAAGCATCAGAGAAATATATGAGCAGGAGCATTAGTTTGACCAACAGAATATGTTTGAATTTCTTTCATCTCAACCAACTAATTTTGAAGAAGTAGTTAAAGAAAATCATTAGGTAGATGCAATGAATCGAGAAATTGATGCCATAAAGAAGAATCAAACTTGGGAATTAGCTTATCTCCCAAGAGACAAACCCATATTTGGTGTAAAATCGGTATATAAGTCCAAGCTAAATGAAAAGGAGAGATTGAGAAACATAAGGCAAGGTTGGTTTCCAAAAAGTTCTCATAACATTTTGGTGCCGGCTATGGTGAAACCTTTTCTCCAGTAGCAAGGTTAGACACTATCAGAACCATTTTTTCCACAACATCTCAACAAAAATCGAAAGTCTATCAGCTTGATGTAAAATATGCCTTCCTAAATGGTATCTTACAGGAATAAGTTTATGTAGAGCAGCCTCCTGGTTTTGAAGTTCTAGGATAGGAGCATAAAGTATACAGATTGAAGAAATATTTGTATGGTTTGAATCAAGATCCAAGAGCTTGGTACAATCACATTGACACCTATCTCATCAAAAGTGGCTTTTGCAAAAGCAGTCATGAGCCAACTTTGTATACCAAAACTCATAAAGGTAAAAAATTTATTATATGTCTTTATGTAGATGATCTTATTTATACTGGAAATATGATGTTAAAATACTTCAAAGCAACAATGAAAACAAAGTTTGATATATCAGATCTAGTGGTCATGAAATACTTCTTAGACATTGAAATTCAACAATCTGCTAATGGAATTTTTGTTTGTCAATAAAAATATACCACTGGTATCATCCAAAAGTTTAGAATGACCAATTGAAAACCTACAGATAAGCCAATTACTCAAGGCACAAAACTGAGAAAAGAATATGTAGCCCCACTAGTTGATTCCACATTGTATAAAAGTTTAGTTGGTAGCTTGTTATATCTCACTTCAACTAGACTTGATATTATGTATGCAACAATTTTTGTCTCCAGGTTCATGTAACCACATAAGATTTCTCATTGGAAGGTTTCAAAAAACATAAGGTATATTGCAGGGGAAATAGAATATGGTTTGTTCTATACAAATTCTGAAAATTGTTCACTTTCAGGTTTTACAAACAACGATTATGTAGGGAGTTTAGATGATTGCAAAAGCACCTCAGGGTATTATTTTCTTCTTGGAACCAATCTGATTTCATGGGTGTCCAAGAAACAATCAATTGTTTCAATATCTTTTGTAGAGGCAGAATATGTAGTAGCAAATTCAGTAGCTTGTCAAGTTGTGTGGTTGAGACTATTATTGAAATATATTTCAAATATTCAGAAGGAGCCAACTCCAATCTAATGTGATAACTGTTTAGCAATTTCTTTATAACAAAATCATGATTTCCACAAAAAGAGCAAACATATTGACACACATTTTCATTTCATCCGTGAGCTTGCCAATGATGGGGACATAGTACTCTATTTTTGTGGTTCCAAAGATGAGCTTGCAGATATCTTGACAAAGCCATTAGGTAAGAATATATTTTAATTTCAAAGAGAACAATTAGACATTGCAAGTGTCTTTACATGTAACAATTGACATCAGGAGGGGATGTTGAAAGATATTAATCTCACTATCAGTTAGTTGTCATCACATTATAATTTTTTGTCCGCTAGGTATCATAGACAGTTCAATTTTACTTCAGTTATACTCCATACATGTTGAGTTTTACTTTAGTCATTTATTATTTATGTTTACAATGTAATCTATTTAGCCATTTTGAATATTGATAAGAGCAATATTTGCTCCACATTTTGGTCTTCTTTTGTTGTCATACTCTAAACTTCATAGTGAAGTATGATCATTAATTTTTTTAAGAGGAGGTTTATACATTATTCTAGTCTCGATGGTATTTTATTAATTAGAGGAGGAAGTTTTTAATTTTCTTTTGTTCTTCCAAAGGAATTTGGGTTTGTATTCAACATGGTTACCACTACTCTGGAATACAAACAATTTGAAATTTTGTCAAAATTTACGGCAAAACCTCTGCAATTTGGAGAGGCTTAGAATCATTATATTACATAGGTATTGTGAATGAATAACATGGTGGGTGCTTATTAGGTGTTTTTCTGACCTCTGTATGCATTAGTGAAGGAATGGAGCCAAATACATGGACTGAGAGCTACTACATTCAAAATGAATTCAAATGTCAATTCTCAGATTGGGAGAGAACTCGTAGAATAAAAACGTTTATGGTGAAAACCATCATTACATCGAGGAGATAATGATGGTTAGGAATCTAGTAAACCACTTTCCCTTTTTCTATTAGGTTTTCCTTGGGCACTTAGAGTTTTTACTATGAGTTATATAAGATCTTTTGAGTTGTAAATCTATGCACGCAAAGATTATGTCGATGCACAGATGTTATGTGAGTGCTTCATGGAAGCATATTCGAAGGAAATAAAGAAATAAAACACACTCTAAATACCATTGAAGATGGTAAAAGTGGATCCATATGAGACATATTTCAACTTGACCTCTACATGTCCAAAAATCACCATGGAAAGATAAAGATGATCTACATTTTCTCGAGATATTGTCTTTAGATGAATACTTTGACTTCACATTAAAAAAACGTTTTAAAAAAATGTTGCAGAACCTACTTTCAAATTTCAGGAAATAATGCTTCCATGCCGTGTATAGTTGTCATTATGAGTTACGAGGAGTCAATATAGAAGTTGTTGATTCTTATGTTATGAGTTGGAGTCATAATATAGATGTGTCAAAGTTAGAGATTTATGTCCTATATATGTGTAACTGTTGTGATCAATAAAAGAAATATCATAGTGTGATTTGTGTTGTATTTGCAATCTCTCTTATTCTCTTCATATTTCTAATATGGTATCAAAGCTAGTACTAGCTTGACTCCGTAAAAAGAGTGTTGGGAATATGTGAGGGATCTAGAGTGTTATTGTTTTTGTGTATATATTAGTATATAGTACTAGCTTGACTCCGTAAAAAGAGTGTTGGGAATATGTGAGGGATCTAGAGTGTTATTGTTTTTGTGTATATATTAGTATATATCTGTTCGTTTTGTGACTATAGTTTTTTCATGTGAACATTTTTCGTAGTTGTTGAAGGAGATAGATCTGCACAAAGACATTTGTTTAGGGTGGATTGTGGATCCGTGTGAGTGAGGAGTCATAACTGCAGAGGAGATTCCCGTTATGGATGACTTGTTTGGAACAGCGGGTGAAATCCCTTTGAACTTGTATGGGAAACCACAATTTTACTACCTGCATGAGGGAATAGTTAATCGCGGGATCGTTTCAGAGCACTACAAACCATGGAGGACATTTGCAACATAGATAAGGGACTCTGCATGGTAGGGGTCTAGAGTTGGCTCGACACCTTTGATACCGTGGAGGAGGTGTCTGACGCTTATGATGTGTCACTTACAAAATGTAGGATTCTTCATGGCCTGTAGGAGATCATTTTTCCCGTGAAATTGGGGCCACCATGACCGTAGAAACTCAACGTAGAAATTGGGGCCACAACCCGTAGCACCTCAACGCAGAAATTGGGGCCACCATGATCGTTGAGGAGAATCGAAACTAGGCCATCCGCAATGCCAACATGCAATAGGACATCACAGTTCACTTGGAACCCTAGTCTAAAAATATATGCAGTTATGTGTTGCTGTGATTGAATTCCATTAGATTTGTGACTGGGAGTGGCAGCACTTTAAAGATCATGAAATGGTTGATCGTGGTAATGTATGGCTTATTGAATAAAGAGAAGAGCCCACCTCCAAATATGCGTCATGAGCTACTCACTATTTCACTTACAATTAATGTAAAAGTTATTTTTTTCTTTTGAAAGGTCACGTGAAGAAAGTCTTCATTTTGTAAAGTCAAGCCTGTGATTGAAAAGGTTGGATTCATTCATTTAATTGGACATGAATTCTTATCGCAAGTTTTAATATTCACACGCAGACATACATAGGGCTTGGTATGAATACTTTATAAGTTTCGTGGTAGATCTCTAATTGTTTCAGCAACAGATTTTGTTGAGAAAATAGTGTGTAAAATCGTGTTGATGTTTGTACTGTGAGTTAAAGTTGTGTGGTTTTAAAAAAAAGGATGTTGTTGGTGGTGAAGTTTTGATATGTTATTATATTGTGCAAGAATCAAATGATGCAGAACCACAAAGAATATACCAATTATTTAATAGACTAATGTGATCTGTCATGCTTAGGGAGCATTACTTACAGGTAGTTCTTAATAAGGTCAAGCTGGTGTGACCCGTCGTGTTCCAGGAGCGTCAATACATGTTATTTTATACAATATCAAGTCGTAGAATTGTTTGTTGAAGACATTTTGTACTCATAATGTTATTATAGATAACCGGTGAATATAGCGGAAGGCCATATATTCAACATATGGTGGCATTTCCATAGGATGGTTCAGTATCGAGACTGACCCATTGTGCTTCGGGAGGTTGAGAAGTGTCAATTTTGCAAAGCACGTCAATGATGGTATGAAGCAGTTATGTCTTAAATGGATCAAGTGGGAAGCTTGAAAGTGTGGTGAAGAAAAGAGCAGAAACCATGAGATTTCAGAGTGGATATGAGTGCTAGTGATGACCATATCAGACAAATCTAACAAATATTTATTTATGTTACAATATGTACTTCCCGTGTTTTTCATGTAAGAATTAAGGGAGGGTCTTGGAATTAATTCTTCCATGTCATGTATAGTTGTAATTATGAGTTACGAGGAGACAATCTAGAAGTTGTTGATTCCTATGTTATGAGTTGGAGTCATAATCTAGATGTGTCGAAATTAGAGATTTATGTCCTATATACATGTAATGGTTGTGATTGTTGACACCTAATTCTTGTGATTGGGAAAATTTATGTAAATAATTAAATTAGAAATGTGAACAGTCATCGAGAGATGAACTGAACAGTCTCTCCCTATTGTATATAACAAAGACCTACCTGATGGAATAATATACGAATCATTTTTTGTTTTGTGGAGTTACTTCCTGGCCTGACATGGTATCAGAGCCAGCTCCTTTTTTTAGCTCTTGTGCCTTGTAACTCCCTTGTCTGCTCTGCTCTCCATATAATTCAGTCATTGAGTGCCTGTCTGATACTGCCTACGTTATATCTGCCATATTCTATTTTATAAGACCTCCGCCCTACTCTTCTGAAGTGTTGTCCTGTCTAGCGCTGTCTTGTCCAAGCTGTCCATGCTGTCTTGAAAGAAGTGTTGTACGTTAAATTTTTTTTGTGAATGGCCTGACATGGTATCCACGCTGATTTGTGAAGGTCCTAACATGGTTCCAACACTGTGTATACCCTTCAGATCGAATTTGATGGTGTTTATTGAAATCTAGGCGGTGCTATGACAATAATTCACATACCTTACACACTATTTCTCTGTCTTATTCTTCGGCTTTCTTGTCTGTGAATGCCGGCCTGAAGAGTCATGGGAATTTGTTTTTTTTGTTGATTTCTCTTGTTATTACATTCTTGTGCATGCTGATGTTTCCATGTATTGAATCGTTGTATACGGGCTTCAATCTAGCCGCCCTTGCTATGGTTTTGAAGGCCTAACATGGTAGTTCACCGTGACCACCACTGCTCATTGATTTGTGAACAAAAAACCATCAATGTTGCAAAACCATCAAGCTCACTTTCTGTTGTTATGCTACAAAGTAAACTGAACACCCAATCTGTTGTTATGCCCCTCACCTCTCTGGATGGGTGTCCTTTAGCTTCGGTGGCCTGGCGCACCCCTGCGTTGTTTGTTTGTTTAATTAGTTGAAGAGAAGTTATGGTGTTGCTTTGAGAATTTGTTTTTTTGGGACGGTTTGTTAACATTTAAATCATTGCTTGCTGTCTTCAAAGTGCCATCAGATTTTATTCGGATTGTTGGGATATTTTAGTTCTCTGAAGTCTTAAAACTGCATATATCCTCAGTAATCTCAAAGCCTTCACGCAGAAAGCTGATCGGCTCGGCCTCTCCTTTTTACATATATCTGGACGATCCATACCTCGATGAGCGTATTGATTGGTATTTGATATAATATCCGTTGATTAGTCATAGAATATTGTAAATTTGAGATGTTGCAAATAATTTGTTATGTATTGAAAGCTCAAAAAATAGTGGATACAATGGATTATTCTGCCCATGTTTATACATATTTTCCATACCACATCTCCATATAATACCTCTGGCAATAATATCTTTGTCCTATTGCTACCAGAATATTGCTGCTACAGTGAATTGTTTTTCAGCAGAAGTATTTTTTTTCCAACAAAAGTAATTTTTACAGAATGCATTCAATCATATCCATGGTGGGAATAGTTCTCACTGGCAAGGAGAACTATCCTGAATGGTCCCAGATGATAAAGCACACCCTCATTTTCAATGAGTTGTGGAAAGGAGTGTGTGTCGGAGATGAAGACAATGACCCAGTACAACCTACCTCAGACAAAGAGCTCGTCATTTCGGAAAAAAAGAATAGCAAAGCTTATGCATTAATCGCAGCATCTGTAAATGAAGAGGTGAGTCGCCATATTTCGTCATATTCAACTGCCTTTGAAGCCTTAGAAAAGCTGAAAGAACTTTATGACTCACATTATGCATTTGAAATTGTCCAGCTCATGATTAAACTCTTCACTCTTGAACTGCAAAATAATGATCCTCTTGCATCTAAAGTAAAATCTATAATGCATGATATCAAATCCACTAAGCTTGAATTGGATATTCCTCTTATCGCTTTTCTCAAGGCACTTTATCCTACTTACTCCAATTATCTTGAGTCATTGCAAGCAAATGGAAATCTCAAAGATATAACCTTTGACTCTCTTATGAAAAATTTTGCTGAAAGAGAGAAAGATTTTGGAAAGAAGACAACCCCTGAATCTTCTGAAGAGGCTGTGCGCCTTGCTCATAAGGAAAAGCATCTTGATCAAGATTCTACAAGAGGAAGAGGTGGTCGAAGAGGAAGAGGAAGATATTTCAGAGGCAGGGGGGGCAGACATTCTCAAGGAGAAAAGGTAGATTTGCACTGCATTTGCTGCAAAAGAAATGGATCACATGATGCTTCTGCATGCAAGTTACCATGGGACAAAATTGAGCAGAAAAGAAACCAACAGAAAGGTAAAAATGATGATACAGACAAAGGTAAAGCACCTGAATCCGCTCACTATGTTGAGGCACAATGTAACATTGGAGTAAATGAATATTTGTTTAATGATTCACTTGCTTCATGGAAAAATGATTGGTTGCTTGATTCAGGAGCAACCTGCCACATGACTCATAGAAAATATTTTTTTGAAGATTTCATTGAAAATGTCGATGGAGCAATACACTTTGCAGATCAAGCAAAAATCAAGCCATAAGGGCTTGGCACAATTAGGGTTAAACTGCCTAGTCTTCCAGACTTCCTTCTGGATCATGTTCTATATCTCCCACAGCTCAAGAGAAACTTGTTGTCCTTGGTCCACATCTGCCAGCAAGGTCACTCCATTCATATGTTTGATGGCAAGCTTGAGGTAAGAAAAGCATCTGATCACTCACTTGTCATGAGGAGAATAGAAGAAGAAAGGCTTTTCAAACTGCAAGGAACATCTGCTCATGCACAACATTTCTCATATATTTCTCATCATGAAGAAGGTACACATCCATCAAGTTTATTATTTATTATGGCATGCTAGATTTGGCCATTTAAACTATGACAGTCTCCGTTTATTGAAGAAAAATGGTGTGGCTGGTTTGCCTACAATTCCTAGAAAACTTAAGCAATGTGATGCTTGCATTCTAGGAAAGCATAGTAAACAGTCATTTCATGACTCACATTCAAGAGCACATAGGAAGCTTGAACTTATTCATTCAGATTTATGTGGTCAAATGCCTGTTCCTTCTGCAAATGGAAATAAATATATCATGACATTTATTGATGACTACACCAGAATGTGTTGGGTTTATTTATTGAAGAACAAATCTGATGCTTTCCTAACATTCAAGAATTTTCATAAATGGATTGAAATTGATGCACAATCTCATATTGGGTCTATTCGCACTGATAATGGAAAAGAATATACATCAAATGAATTTGAACAATATCTTTGCCAACATGGGATTAAACATCAAACAACTGTACCTTATAATCCCCAACAGAATGGTGTAGCTGAAAGAATGAATCGGACAATCTTAAATATGGTACAATCCATGCTCTTCTTAAAAAATGTAAAGATAATATTTTGGGCTGACACTTTTCTATGTGCTGCATATATAAAGAATAGATGTCCATCTAATGCTATAAGAAACAAGACTCCATATGAAATGTGGTATGGACATGTTCCTTCGGTAAAGCATCTCAAGGTATTTGGTTCCACCTGTTATGCCTTGATACCAAAGGTACATAGAAACAAACTTGGTGCTAGAAGTCGTAAGTGTATCTCCATGGGGTACTCAAACACCTCCAAAGCATACTGCCTCTATGATGAAGTAAATAAGAAGTTTGTTGTATCTAGAGATGTAATTTTTCTTGAATCATCCAAAACAGACAATGTTGTTGAGCGGCAACTTGATCGCTTCGATAGATTCGCAAAAGCAAAATCATTTCAAGAATTTGATAATCAGATTCCACATCTTGCAGGGGGGATTCCTATACTAGATCAACATGTGGAATCTTCTTTTGAAGAACACTCGCCCCTGCATGAAACTCCAGCAACGGATGATTCTTTAAGTGATGTAATTGATAGAATTGGAAGACTCAATCTTGATTCAGTCCCAACTCAATCAACGGAGCAGACTAGACCATCTGAGAAAGGTCCCCCAAAGTGGCTGACAAAGGCACTTGAAAGTGTTCATCCTAATGAAGTTGGAAAGACAAGAACCAGAAATTCAAACCGGCAAAATGGATGTGATGTAGATGACTCTAATTCACCTGTTGATATGGATGTGTCTTATGATTGTGAATTGAACTTGTCTACAGATTTTGAACCAACTTCCTTCAAAGAAGTTGCTTCTCATGATGAATGGAAAGAAGCGATGCAAAAGGAATATGATGCCCTCATAAAGAACGGCACTTGG
>APFE030476477.1:258823-283634 GCA_000404065.3 Pinus taeda | reverse complement strand
ATTGGATAAATGAAGTTCACATTAAGTAACTTTTGGAGCTCTTCTTTCACTATCTCCCTAAGGTTTGGATTCATCCCTGTTTGAGGTTGTTTGATTGGTCTACTGTTTTCCTCAATGTAGATGTGATGAATGCAAGTCTTAGGATCAATACCTTTCATATCGGTATACTCCCATGCATATGCAGTAGAATGCTTCTGCAAGATTTTGGTCAGCTCTTCCTGTTGTGATTTTTCCAAATTTTTGTTGATATTCAATGTTTTTCCTGGAAAGATCTCAATGGCGGAACTTCCAAACTCTTCCATAGAGAAAAGAGAGATTTGTCTAGATGATAGATACTCAATGTCAGAATCTAACTGAAATTGTGTGTGGTCATACTCTGAAGATGTTTGAAATTTTTCTAATGTATTCAGAATTTGACTATCTTCACTGATCTCATAAATAGTAAAGACGGGCTGTATAGTATCTTCATCATCAATCCATTTATTATCTCCTATTTCTGTAATTGCTTTTGCTGGAGGATATAGATTGAACTTCTTTGTTGAAGTACCATCAGAAATATACATATCCCCAGACCTACAACTGATAAAAGCATCAGATGTGGCTAGCCAAGGTCTTCCTAAGATGAGAGGATGTCCACCTAAATTACTCTTGGGAGTTAAAATCATGAAATCTACTGGATATTCCAAAGAGTCTAAGGAGACTGAAATGTCTTCTAATACACCATCTGTTTTAATAATTGAGCGATCTGCCAGTTGCAATAAAGTAGGTGTAAAAAGAAGATTAGGAAGTTTTAGTTGATCCATAGTCTGCCTACTCATAATGTTAATAGCAGCCCCTAAGTCAATCAAAGTATTTGGTATTTCTACCCCATTGATATGTGTTTTAACAATTGGACTACCAGGGTCTACATACTTCTGCATGGTAACTTTTCCCATCATGATATCTGCAATTTTCCCCACCAGGTGGATCCTTCTGGTATCTCTCGGTTTCCTTCCTGGTCTTTTAAGGCTCAACTCCTTTATTGTTTTCGCTAGGATAGGAATTTCCTTAATGGCTTGTAACAAGGGAATCTTGATACAGACATTTTTCAATTCATCTAGGAAATTATAGTCAGGAAACCAAATTTGTTTTTCCACTCCTTTGTCAATTTGTAATCTTTCAGGAAAAGGAGGTGTGGATAGAGATGTAGCTAGCTCAACTATAGGAGTTGTGGGGGGTAATTCTTTTTCTTTTCCTTTCTGAATGTTTGGGTTTTGAAGATATGCTTTAGAACCTTTATTGGTTACAAGAGAATCTTCCTCAGAAATGCTTTGTTTTTGAACATCTATGGAAGGTTTATCCAGAACTCTACCTGATCTAAGTTGTACATCATTAAGAGGAGCGATAATATAGCAGGAAATTGAAATTGTAGACCTTCCATCATGAAAGCATTTTGAGGATTTTTATTATTGGGGTTCAGCAATGGTTGAGAAGGAATTTGATTTGACTTTTGTTGAAGCAAGAGTTGAGAATTTGAATTCTGTTGAGAGGATTGTGTTGTTGTGGAAATGGAAATGATAATTGTGGATTTTGATTTGGAAATTGTAGGACTTGCTGATTTTGAAAAGATGGAGGATATTGGTAAAATTGAGCAAATCTCCCATAAGGATTTTGCATACCTTGCATCCATGCTTGAAAAGGATTTTGAGATTGGGACCAAGGTTGTTGCTAAGGATTCCAATTTGGTGGAGGTTGAAAATTCATAGGGTTGTTAAACCCTTGATTTTGTTGCCCCTGCCAAGGTCTCCTTGCAACAAAACAGAGAGATTTAATGGTACTTGGATCTTCCTGAAAAACAGCTTTGAGACCAGGGATTGAAGGACAATCCTTGGTTTCATGATTCTCGGAACAGATCACACATGTTTCTACAACCTTTGCATCTAAGGGACACTCCCTTAGAGCATGTTTCTTTCTACACTTTGAGCAAAAGATAGCTAAAGCTTCAGATTCTGCTTGTTGTTTATTATGGATCTTAAGAGTGTCTAGTTGCTCACTCAGACTTCCTAAGATATCATTTTTGAATTCATCAAGCATATTGCCTATCTCAGCCGTACTTACTGATCCAGTTGCAGATTTGTTTGCTCTGCGGAGAGAAGGATCTCTAGGCCCTTTTTGAGTTTTATTCTTCCCCCGTGAGAGATGAACACATAGCTCTGCTATATCATGAAGTGGAAGTTGAGATATGTCTCCTTTTCCCATCATGTTTAAAATATCTATCCATTCATCTCTAATGGCTTTTAATAGAAGGGATTTCAAGGTCTCCTCGTCTAAGTTACTCATTTTTTCTCTTTTCAGGTTGTATTGAAATCTTTCAAGTAAATCCTCCAAGTTTTCATCTTCTTGCACCATTTTGAATACCTCATCCTTATGATTGGCGGGCATACAATAGTCTAGGTACCTATCCAGAAATGTTTGTTTCATATCATTCCAAGTCCTAATGGATTGAGTGAGTAATCCCATGAACCATTTCAAGGCTGCTCCTTTCAATGTTGAAGGAAACAGTTTGAGTTTTTGAGAGTCTTCTAGATAATCATAAGTTCAACACACGACCTCAAACTTGTTTCAGGGTCCTCATTTCCTAACCCATGGAAGTTTGGGAGGACAGATGGTGAGATGTTTTTCATTGTGGCTTGGGAGTCCTCATCGACTATAGGAAATCCGAATGAGTTATCAACATCCCTATTTCCCCCAACGTTACCTCTACCTCCTCCATTATTTCCTCCTCCTCCTCTACCTCTACCTCTACCAAATCCATTTGTTCCTTCTTCTGTCATGGTAGTTTCCCTGGAGACTTCAGAGTCCTCTGGTTCCTCTACTAAGGGTGAATGAGGAGGACTTTCTCCCTCTTCTTCCTCAGGTGATTCTACTTCTTCAATTACAATTTGTCTTCCTGTAGAAGGAAGGAAAGGATCTCTTCCTAGTTCAGATTCGATGGATGGTGTGGGAGAGTCAACTACTGCCTCTTGAATTCCAGGAATCCTAGGGCTAGGAGTGTAAGTTGGAGATTATGGAGGTGTCTCTTGTCTATTCCTTGAAGTAGATGGAGTTATAAAAATCGAACTCTTGGCTCTAGCTAAAAACCTTCCCCTTGAATCCCTTGCTCTATGCATGTCATTTTTTTTTTTCTTCAAGTCGAGCTAATAATTCTTTTTCTGATCTTCCAGGTCACTCTAGGTGCAAGAAGAGAGCATACTCAAGAAACTATTAAACCAATAACTTTCTCTTTTATGATCCTCCAGATTGCACGAAGTGCAAGAGGAGAGCATATTTTGAGAGGTTATCAATTTTCCTTCCTTGAAATTTTCTTGTTTTTCTTTTTTAGAAATTGGCTACCTAATTTCACTTCCCCAGCAACGGCGCCAAAATGTTTGGTCAATTTAGTGTGATCTAAATTGCTAATTAAAATGTCAATCTGGGGTTCGTAAACTAACGAAGTGAAGTGTACTATATGTACTAGATAACCATTTCCTTAGTCTTTTGTGGTTTTTGAGTTTTTTTTAGTTTGTTTTTGGATTTATCTTTCCCTAATGTGTGATGGCGAGGATGAAAGTGAAGTATGGAGTGTAGACGGTGATGGTTTCTACAGTGATTTTCTCAAACTTGAAAGTGCTCAAAAGAAAGCTTTAAAACAACTAAACGGGAATCGTTTCTTAAGAGGAAGTAAATGCATCAAACAATGAACTAATGACAATGGCCCAGTATCCTTGTTGCTGAATGGAAAGAAAGTAAAAACTAAAAGCAACTCAAACTAAAAGCAAAGCAACTAATTCACACTACTTATACTCTTCAGATCCTTTACCCTTAAGCTCAATCTACCTTGTGGGAAGTAATCATGAACAAGTCAAGCAATATGATATCTAAATGGCAAGAAATTAAACTGCATAAAAGAAACTAGTCACACTACTAGAACTCTTCCGATCCTTTACCCTTCAGCTCAATCTACCTTGTGGGAAGTAACCATGAATAAGTTCAAGCAATATGATAACTATATCACACTACAGTTAGTAATATTCTGATTTCTTGTTAATAGAGTCACTTGACTATAGAAAGAAACCATAAACTGGTGAGCAGTATGATATCTAAATAACAGAAAAATAAATAAGCAAATCACAACTTGGAAAGGACAATGCTGAAATTAAACTTCAGAAAATGAAGTTAGCAGGAAGGATAAGATGATCTTATATGCCAATAGTTATCAAAAAGATGAAAATTTGCCCGGGCTGCCTAAGAAAACCTGCAGAAAAGCACTAATCAGTTGACAACTCTAAGAAAATAGAGGTAAAAATATAAACAGCAGTGAGTTAAGAAACAATGTGTTATGTACAAGCTAATGATAAAAGAACAAAAACATAATAAAACTAAATGGAAACTTTACAAGGCTTCAGCGCGCAGGGGCCCTCTGCTACTTCATCCAGTCAACGAGTAGTCACACGAATAAACTCAGAAAAGTCTTCTCATATATTAAAACAACAACATATATAAACAGTGGGGTGATAACTAACAGTTCAAAATTCACATATCCCAAAAAAAACTTCTTTACAACGTTCATCGACGCGTTATTTATAATGCCAAAATGCTAAAACTAGCCAACTAACTCCTACGCTATTAACTGTGTTGCTAAAGACACGTAGATCCCTTCAGCTGAGATCTAGTGTAACTGTCATCATGTCTATTAAATCTCCGGAGTGGTAGCTGTTGGATTCAGGTTTCGGGAATGATCTCCAGGTGTGCTGGTGTCTTCGTGAGCTGAGGACTGTGCCACGTAACGTTCACGTGCTCAAAACAGAGACGTGCCACCGCTAAACTCCTTGGTTGGCTTTGTCTTTGACCTTTGTTGACCGTGACCTTCCATGGATGATTTGGCTGATTTGAAGGGACACGTTCCACGTATCTGTCACCTAGAGCTTGCCCATGTAGCTTGTTTCTTCATAGGACACCTGTAGCACAGCTTTTAACAAAATAGCTGCAGAATCCTGTGCTGGCTGCGGAAACCTGTGCTGACTGCGGAAACTGACAAGTTTCCGCAGCTGCATGAACAAAAAAAAACTAAACCAAACAATAGTCATAAGCATAGTCAGAAAACCATATAAAAAGTTATTTTTAGACTATAATGCAATGATTTAACAACTGGGTGGATGAAGTAAGTGGAAAAAGAAGGCTGAGAGGGTGTATAGGAAGGTGCAGGTTTGAGGCTCAACACCTACCTCTATGAGTCATATTTCTGTTGACTCACCTACTTTTGTGAGTAGGACTGGGGGCACAAGACTTATCTCTCTTGGGAAAGAGTCACTAACCTTTGTGAGTCATGTTGGGGACTCTCCACCAACCACTGCTAGTCATGTTGGCGGAATGGACATTAATAAGAAACCTAGGCATAAAAGATTTAAACAAAAGTTCCCTTGTAATCTATGTAAGGGAGACCATCTTAATCATTTTTGCCCTGGTATTTTAGTGGTACAAAGCTTCTGGTATGAGTCTAACGGTTCTTCTACTCCTGAATCTATTATGCTTTCTTAACAGTCTAATCAACCATTGGTTGATGAAGGGGTCGAGCCAGTGCAATCTCTGGTTGATTCCACTCCTCTTTTGGGGGGTCAAGTGCCCAACAACAGATTCTTCTTAATTTATAGTACACAATCTTTTGGTCTAGGGGGTATTCCGATCTCTTCAAGTGTACCCCCTCCAAGTTATAGGAGTGTCTCCTTTGATTGGGATAATCTTGTCAAGCCCCATCTTCCTTTTGGTGCACCTTTCCAAATAAGGGTTAGAGTTAATTCCACAAATGTCTATCGACGTATGGTGGATGGAGGATCCTCTACGAGAATTATATCCTCCTTGACTTGGAAAGTTTTGGGTTCTCTAAAGTTGTTGGCAACTGATAGTCAGTTGTTAGCCTATGATAGAAGACCTGGTGAATCTATGGGTGTTCTTCCTCAATTTCATATTACTTTAGATGGGAAGATTGTCTTAATCGATATGATGGTGGTTGATCTCCCTTTAGACTTTAATATACTACTTGGGCATGATTTTGTCTATGTTATGAATGTTGTGGTGTATTCACTCTTACGAGTGATGCATTTTCCTCATAATGGAAATATTGTCACTATTGATCAGCTTGCATATGATAATCACCCCCCTGATTCAAATTTACTACAGAATACCACTTGGTACGTTCCAAGTGTTCAGGTAGACTCTACCCGACCACGGGTGAACTGTGTGGCATTGTATCCTCAATGTTCAATTGCTTCTGGGAAGGATCCTTTGAACTATTATTTTCCTTCTCGGGACTTGGTCTCTGTAGTTGACCGAATGATTTCGCCTAGGGGGACGTGAGACCCCTTAATTCCCTCTTTTGATCCTTCTAGTTCTCATGATTTCTTAGAAGTTGAGTTGCATTCACAAGAGGAACTTTTTGAAGTCACGAGCTCTAACTACCAAAGGAGTCCTTGCCTTGAGCCCGCAAGGGGCTTGTCCTCAAGAACTATTATGTGTAAGCCACAAGGCTGCATGGTTCCCTATACCATATTGTACATATAAGGTACGCATTTTCATGTTTTGTATTCTATAACACAAGCTTTTATCTGAAGTTTATATATGGGATGTATTAACTTCTTGTCTAATGTTCCTAATTATGTCTACAGAACTTGGAATGCTTCTCCTTTAGGCATTTTTATGGTTGATCCACTTTGAAAGGTACTGGTTCTCGAAACTATCATATAGGTTAGGTTTTTCACCTGCATTGTGCATTTATCAATTTCCTTTTCCATTTTGGCCTTAGGATTGACCCACCAAGATATGATGCATAACCTTCTCATTGCTTAGAAGTGTCATAACTTGTGCGATAGAGCCTACCTTATCATGGGCGCCCTAGATAGTACCTTATTGTCACTTGGCACCCATGTTGAACTTTTGTTCTTAGGCTCGGAAGTCTTGTTTAGTCCCACCATGACTTTGCGATGAAGCTTTATTCCTCTTCTTTTTCACTATTTTTTCTGGCTTTATACCCTAGAGGCTCCCACATGTTAAGTTGTACTGCTACATTGCATGTTGACTATCTGTACCTTTTGGCCTTAAGTCGACTTCACTTGGACTCATGTATAAGCCACTTTCTGACCATGTCTTTCTGAAAAATCAATTAGCCTCTGCAACTTGACACCTTATGCCCGTGGAAAGAACATTTCTTTGAGTGTCATTGACCAGTTTTGTCACCTTGCATTGAGCATAGGAATGTTCCACTCCGAGGAACTAACGCATCTGTATTTAGACACTCGTTCTTTCCATTGTATCATAGGCATTCTTTTAGTCATTTTCAGTCTTTTTAATATGAAAAAGACAAAAAAATATATATATTACAAAAAAAGAGAGTGGGAATGAGACTTTACTTGCATAATTGATGGCAACAAGAGTCAGTTGCGTCGCCCTTGAACAAAGCACTCAAAGCAAGTATTTCCTCCATCGGGATGGCCCTTAGTTTGACTTAAGAGAGCCATAACCTTCTCATTAAGTCAATACTCCTCTGATTAGTTATCTCTTCCAATCATATGGAGAGTCTTTTTATGCCTCCTGCATGACAAACTTATACAAAGTTATCATATGTTGTCATACAGTTACATTTGAGTTGTGATTTTTTTCAAAGGAAGTAAACCTGAGTCAGCCTTTCTGTGGTGTCTCTTGACTTATTTTCAGTCAACCATATTGGTTTTTCAGAGTTATGTTCAGTATCACATCAGTTATTAGGTCCTCTGCTTGTGCTAGTTAAGAAGGTCCCCATTGACTTCTTGCTGGCGGGTCTACTCTTATCGACTCCGACAAATTACTCTGAGATTAGGCCTAGAGCTACACCCTGGCCCTATTTCCATCATTGATAGGTGACCTCGTGCTGACCATCAATCAGTATCATGGGTCATTGACTGAGTGGTTTCCCTTGTGTTCGACGTCAACTTACATTATCACACATTGGGATTCACGTAGTACCTTGGTTTCCATTTGACCCTATTGGTGGATTCCTTGCCTCTGTGTTAGCTTTCATTATTGGTTGGTTCAGAGGGTTTATGTCATGCGCTAGCCACATCTTGTGTACGTTGACAACATGCTTCAGTATGGTTGCTTCATTTTTCTTCGTCCAATTTGTTCCAAATTATTGGCGTGCAGGTTACACTTGCGTTGGATTGATGTGGGATGCCTTAATGCCTTCCTTCCAACATATATTTTCCCATCGAATCCAACTCATTGCTCTGGGAATAAGGTATAGAGTCCTTTTTCAATACATAGGGTTAGCAGTCATCAGTGCCAGACTCCTTCGTTGTTGACAATGAGAATACATCAATGTCTCCTCATTGGTAGATTCTCTTAAGTGTCCAACTTCAACTCATTTATTCACACTTGTTAGGTTGTACTGGGGTACCTTGACTCTCATCATCATTATCGATGAGTTGTCTCATGTTTGTTATCGGTATACATCAAAGATCGGTAATCAAATGATTTCTCACATGGTCAACTTCAGCTCATTTATTCCCATAGTGTAGAAATGTACCATGGCAATCAGTGAAGACCTCGGGTTGCATCTGCATTTGTTTGGATCACTTGTTAGTCCCTCCAATTTTCTTCCAGTGACACCATCCACCTTATATGTTGTAGTTTATCACAACAACATTTTATATGTTGGCACCCAAGTTGCATGCAGCACCATTATTCCACTTTTTGACTTGGTACTTTGAGGATCATTTATGTGACATCAATGATCATATATCTCCTTCAACATCATTGATCAGTTCTTTAACATGTGATATTGTGGCATGGCATTGATATGTACTTTTGCGGCTATGATCAAATGATCCACTATGTATTTCTTGGTTTCCTTTGTACTTGTATACATATTGGATCCGCTCTACACTTGATATGTAGACGTACTTTACTATCTTTGAGCATGGGTATGCCCACCTTAGACATGAGCTTTCTTTCTGATCTCTTCCACTAGTTTGGCAGGCTAGAATTTGGTGATCTCCTCCCAAGTCCTTGCGTGATTATTTCTATACACTTAATACATTTCGGCCATCATGTACCCCTTCTTACTTCATATATTAGGGGGCATCTGTTATAACATCATTTATCACCCTTGTATACTTGATTCTCTGAGTCATGGCCTTGGGCAAACCTTTCCCTTCAGACTTGGTCCATTTACTAAAAAACATTATTTTAAATTCCCTTACACGACTCTGCCCTTCAAAAAGCGTGTGCACATGCGAGTCCATCTATACCCAACCCACGTATATAATTTGAAATATTTAAAAGAAATAAAATCCCTATTTTATGGGCGGGGTTTGAGGGTTACACCAGAAGCCAACCTACAAGAGCTTGTGGCCTAACTTTATCCCAACTGAAACAACTATCTTGGGTTGATATAAATACACCTCATGTGAAGGCCTAAGGGGAGAGAAAGATAGAATATTGATATTATATCCAATTGGTCCCCGATCAAGTCTGATTTGTCCCTGTGCCTCCTGCACTCTCAGCTATAAGAAACCCTTGTTTCCTCATAGAGATGTCCATCTCCTTTATATGGCATCTATGTGTATGCATTTGAAAGAGGATTTTTGAGGCTTGGGCTGGACAGATTCGGAGAAAGGTTTCGCTTGGAGCCGTGGTCGAATCAGGTTGTATTCTTCCACATTCTTTGCAGACATCAATAAAGAAGCTCTGTCTTGTTCCTGATGTGATGATCTTTATGCTTTAACTCATGTTATGATTTAATTATGTATGATCTCATGTTTTATATCTATATGCTGATATGATCAAACATTCATATCTTGAACATGCTTTGAACTATTGCTAGCGTATATTCTTTTTTGGAATGAGTTGCAGGTTTTGAAGCATTGGAGGAAGCAGAGGGTTTGGACCCTATGGGAACATCTTCAAACGTACAACCTATGGGTGCTATCTTTTCATCCCACTTTAGTAGTTTAGGCATTAAGACTGCTTGTTTGCTTGCTTCTTGTTGGTTTATGCCCTTCGATCTGTTGGGGTTCTCAACCCAGACCCTAGGGTGTTTTATCCCGTAACAATAGATAAGTGGAATACTTTGACCAACATCCCCAACATTCTGTGCCTCTTGTGCACTGTATATCTTAGGCCTACCACTCTTGTATATTGGACAATCCCTCCTACGATGATCTCCTCAAGAAGTCCAACATTGTACAGGCTCCTTATTCTACTCCTCAGATCTATGTCCATGTCTTCTATCCGATGAGTTGAACCTCTTAGGTCATGCAACATTCTCCTTGTTACCTGAATCCTATGTTGTTACTCACTCCTTGTCCCATTTTCCTTTATTATTTGCATTACCTCTCCAATCTGGCTTAGTCTTAGACCTGCGCTTCGATTGTTCATAGCAATGCTTCAGCTTTCTGATGGCCTCTTCTAATGTTCTAGGCTCATCGAACTCAATCCTATCTTTAAATGCCATCGATAACCCACTGGTGAATCTTTGAATCTTGGCTTTCTCCTCCTTGAGGTAAGGCACATACCTCAGCAACTCCAAGAACCTTCCAATGTACTCATCATTTAACATTGATCCCATCTTTAGCTCATAAAATTCTTTTTCCTTGTCATCAAAGTATATTTCCAACAAATACTTCTTCTTGAACAGTCGCTCAAACTCATTCCAACTCAACTCTTCCTCTTGTATACCTCTGATGTTCTTCACATCTTTCAACCAAATGTCTGATTTACCTTTGAGATTGAATGTAGCCACTCTACCCTTCATGTTCTCTGAATAGTCATGCAACCTAAAGAACTTATTCATGCCTAACAACCATGCCTCTGCATATTGTGATTTATTTACCTCTCCATCAAAAGTAGGTGGCTTTGTTTTTTTAAACTCATCTGCAAGATACTCCTTATCACTCCTCCAATAAGGATGATAACGATATCAATCATCATGCTTGTCAGAAATAAAACTAGAACGGTACCTGTGACTATCCCTTCTCCTATTCGGAGTGTCCAACATTCTGCCATCTCTGGCTGTGTCATCACTATCCGACCTATGACCACCATGTGATCTACTAACATATGCCCTGTTATTTTTATCCTCCTGCTCATGGCTGATTCGAAGCAGTCCCTGTCGCCACAAATCTAACAAGCTTTGAAGTATGATTACATTTACCCCTGCTAGCTTTTCTTGTGCCTGTGTAATTCTATCATTATCTTCCTTACAACTCCTTATTTCTTCCTTCAAGATTCTTAATGTAACTGCCAAATCAGAAGGGTTCCCAACACCATATTGTTGTTTGGATTCACAAGGAGAGTATTTGTAGTCAACCATCTTGCTAGCCATTTGATATTTCTTGCTGCAAGGTGTATCATGTCAGCTAAACCAAATCACAATAAACCAACGTACCTTAGTATAGCTCGGGGAGGATACCTTGTCTGCAAGATCAACAAATCAACGTAATACATGTATAAGTACATAATCATGACAACATATAGAAACATAAAACATAAGCATATGACCATGCAACTGTCATTCTAGCTAGGGTCCAGTCATCAATGCAACACCTCAAACACACACCACGACCTCATGCATGACAACCACCATCATTATGCCACCATACACTTTACCACATGCAAACATGAACATGCATAAGCGATGCATAACCATCCACACATATGCATAAACACATAAGATCAAGCATGAATGAACAATACTTGAAATCAAGGCTGTAAGAATGATACATGCAACCATGCATACAATACTGTAACCAATCAAGCAAGATTGCAACCAAAATACTACAACGATACATGTAAGTGACATAAATCGACATGTAACTAGTCATACACTCACGACGCTACATTCCTCAACAAAACATCAAGTTTCACATGACGACATCACTTCAACCATGAACAACATCACCCAAATGCACCAAGCACATGGAATGCAAGTGTGAGAGACACACATGAATGCATGACCAACACGTAGCCCATCCAGTCCGAGGGGTGAACCATGCTTTGATACCACTCTATAACACCCTCCTCCCACATCTATCCAACCAACCGGCCAGCTAGGGTAAACATGGGACGAGAGGGCACTATGATATGATTCCACCTCCTAAGTCATGTTAAGGATGTGGAACTGATGGAAACCCAAAGTCACTCTCACAGGCTTGCCTGCTAGTGACTAGAGATCAAAACTATCAGTGCTATGCCAGCGTCTCTAAGATTTTAGCCACTTTTTTCAGGCCTAGAGCCTAGGTCATTGCCCATAATTCAACCATCTCTTCAAATCAGTAAAATAACATGGAAGTGATAGTACTAAAGCAAATACTTGTTCAATACCTTAACTGGACCCCTACTAGCCACGACAGGCATTTCCTCAAACATATTGCAAATGTGTAATCTACAAGTGTAATTAACAGTTATGAGCATAGGGGTCTCATACTTAGCAGAGAATCGTTAAGAACCATTGATGCCTCAACACATCAAGTGCCATTCCATCCATTAGGTCATAGATACAATGATCATTCAATTTCAAGTAAAAACATGATGAGATCCACACATGGTTGTTGTCATAAAACAAGTAAATAACCAACATAAAGGGACAAAATCATCCATGAAATCACAATCATATAAACCACATATAATCCATCACAATACTCATAGAAATACAAGGAAAATTAACCTTTCATTGATGATGCAAAATCCAAATCCGGGATGGGACTTCCACATTCCACCCCAATCGTAGAATGGTTGAGCCAAATATCTCTTCAGCCAATCACCACCGTGCCATATTCCAAGCATGAATGTGGGATCTCATAGAACACATCAATCAAAACTCATCCAGGGCTTCCAGAGTCCATCCACCTCAACCCATCAAACAATGATTCCACCTCACAATCAAACATCAGCAAAACCATCATTAGATCAGTCTCTATCCCAACCATCTAGGGCTCCAGAGCGTTTGTCCAACCGAGGCTACGGGACTAGTAACTCAACCCACAACTTTTACCGGGCTCCATAACGTTTGTCCAATCAAGGCTACGAGACTAGTAAATAAACCCACCAAGGGCTCTAGAGTGTTTTTCCAACCCACGCTACGGGACTAATAACTCAACCCAAGTTGTTCGAGAGCTCCAGAGCATTTGTCAAACCAAGGCTACGGGACTAATAACTCAACCCAAGCTAAGGAAACATGAGATCCAACCAAAAAACAACAAGGAAATAAACCCACAATCACCATGGCCATCCAGGAAATGGCAAGGATAGGCAATCTATTGTTAATCCCGACCATCCTCCATGCCAATGACAGATCACAACCAGAACTCCACATGCATATACCATGCATGCCAAACTAGTGAAGGAAACATACATGCAACTCAGTACCTGCAAGCAAATCTGATGTAGCTACTGATCCCGATGCCCTCCTACACTTTCCTGCTTTTCCTTTACTTTCTTGCTCCAAGAATCCAAGTATGTCATGCCCTCCAAGAGTGCTCCAATAAAACTCTAAGTCTCCAAGAGTATGAAAGAGAGAGAGAGAATAGAAGAGAGCTCCAACACTGAACTAACAAAAGGTTACCAACTAATCCTCATAAGCCTTTTTATGAATGAGGCCTCTATTTTCTTCATTTTCCATTATTTTCCTTCATTTTCCTCCTCACATGCAACCTGTAACCTTTCACCTCCCATTTCTCCTAATTCCCATTATTTTCATAAATAAATGTGCCAAAAATGCCATTTTGCCTTTCCAAAGCCTTAGTCATTGCCTTTGTCAATTTCCTTAGCCATAACCAATCACAAGTGATCCCTATCACTAGGAATTTGCCCAACATTCAACTTTGAATAAGTGTCTCATCATCTGTGGTCAGACTCAGGTGATGAAACAACAATCACAACCACAGGTATAAAAGGTAAAAATTCTTAAGCATCTACAAGTAATTTTGCACAATCTATTGATAATGAAGATAATGAGAGGAAAAGACATGAGCTTTTTCATATTAGAGTTATTTCCAAGCACCAAAAGATTGATACTTTATTTGATAGTGGATCACAAGTAAACTTGATTTCTGAAACAATTGTAAAGAAGTTGGGCTTACTAACAACGCCTCACAAGAAGCGATATCCATTAGGTTGGGTATGTGATAAAGCAAAGCTACAAGTGACTAGACAATGTAAACTTAGGTTTGCTATTGGGTCAACATTTGTAGATGAGGTTGAGTTAGATATAGTTCCCTTGGATATATGGGGTATTGTTTTAGGAAGTCCTTACTTGCATGATAGAAAAGTCATTTTCTATAGAGCTAAAAATAAGTATCAACTCACTAAAGATGGAATAAAATATATTGTAAGAGCTCATAAACTCAAAAATAACTACTCTCTCATAAACTCAGGGCAGATGAAAAGAATTGTAAAGTCATGCAAGCAATTTTTACTGATGGTTGTAAAGGAAAAGAACCCTGATAAGATCAATGTATTTGAAGGTTGTGATGCTAAACAGAAAGCTGATTTAGTTAAAGTTGTTTCAAAATATGATATCCTATTTCAAGAACCTAAAGGTCTGCCACCCAAAAGGGAAATAGTACATGATATTCATTTGCAACAAGATGCTCCATTACCTAACATCGGAATGTACAGGTTATCCACTTTAGAGAATGCAGAGATCAAGAAGCAGGTACAAGAGCTGCTCGATAAATGGTTCATAAGACTAAGCACATCACCATGTGGATCTCCAATCGTACTGGTAAGAAAGAAAGATGGTTCGTGGAGGATGTGCATTGATTACAGAGCACTAAATAAAATAACGATAAAGAATTGTTATCCTCTTCCTCGCATTGATGATCTATTAGATTAGCTGAAAGAAGTAGTTTACTTTTCCAAGTTGGACTTGCGCAGTGGCTCTCATCAGGTCAGAGTTGCAAAACAAGATGCATGAAAGACTGCTTTTAAAACAAAGCAAAGGCTATATGAATGGTTGGTTATGCCTTTTGGCTTAACTAATGCTCCTGCCACTTTCATGAGAGTTATGAATGATGTACTCTGACCTTTTATTGATGATTTTGTAATTGTATATTTAGATGACATTCTTGTTTTCAGTAAAAACATGGGAAGAACATTTGAAGCATGTAAAGCAGACTTTAGATGTTTTGAAAAGAGAAAATCTCTATGTGAAGTTATCAAAATGTGAATTTGGCAAAACATCTTTAAATTATTTAGGTCATATTGTAGGGGGTGGTGAATTGAAGATAGATCTAGTGGCCTGGGTGTAGACGATATGGACAAACGACCGAAGCCTGATATAATTGCTTCAATTTCTGGATAAATTCCTCTTTCTGCTTCAAGAGGTGTATCGGTCATCTAATGTTAGACTGATTGTCTCATGAGGTTTTCCTCTTATCACCCCAACCCTTGTTGTTGGCGCTTTCAAGCAATACACTTGTTTTCCCCTTTCTCCACCTATAATTCCATAAGAATTATAGAAATACACTGTTCTTCCTGTAAACAGAGGGAAATATGTTTTTAAACGCAAAATACATAGTCGCAGGCCTTTGTTCCAAAGGAACGAAAATACACAATTAGCGCCTTAATACCACTATAGTGTTAATTCTAAAGAATTACACTATCGGCGCTTAAATTTCAAGAAATGTGTTTAACGCAATTAACACTATCGACAATTTATAATTGGCACTTCCAAGCTCTTTCCTTCGATGTGATAACACATAGGATTATCGGAGATTGCGATCAATGACTCCAATAGTCTAAAGGCTTGCTTCTCCTGTTCTGATCTGGCGATGCGATAACAATCGTGGAACCGACAACCTTTTCACTCTTCTCTATAGTGTTTCGGGTTCGGGCCATTGAAGTTTTAGACTTTGGCGGTTCCAAAGGTCCTTCTCGCTCCACTTGTGGTACTGCAATGCGATAATGGTTCAGACTCGATACGAGGATGAACCAGATCTTATAAAATTTTAAGTCCAGAACTTCGTTCAGCTAAGTAATTACACGGGTTTTCCTGTGTAAAATAGAGTTTTCGCTTGGAAGCTCAACAAAGCATGTAAGAGGAAACAAATGTGCTGATATATGGAAAACAACCCAATAGGACCAAGCTTAAGTGTTAATTGGGAAACAAAGATTGAATCACCATTAATAAAACGCAGAATTAACAAAACTGTAACTGATACACGCATAAAAATACTAGTTAACAAGGAACCATAAAATCGGATGAACAGAGAGAGGTTTTTTTTGTTTTTTGTTTTTTGTTTTTTTTAGATGATAATGCTTCTAGGCTCAACTTCTCTAGATCGTCCCGTTATTTCATTTTATAAATAATAGATAAGCCCTCTCGGTCCTTATCCCATACAAAAGCATGCCTTTTACATAGAGCAATTTAAAGCAATTATGCATAAAGCTTATTACAACTTATCCATAAGCGATTATTACAACATGATTTTATTCTTATTTCTATCCTTATCTTAAACTAGAAAAGCATGGAAATCGCTGGCTAAATGACCCCACTCCTTTGCTTGTAGTTTTTTTTGGATTTTTGGAATAAGTTTGAAGATTTTCCCTCCAAGTCACATGCTGCTGCATCAAACTCCTGAGGACAAAATTCTTCATGGGCTTCTGTCCACGAGTTCATCTACATAACTACCCAGTTTTTGTAGCATGTCTTTTGTAACCCAAGTAGCTTTAGCGGTTGGCTGATCCTTCCAACTTACCAAATACTGGAAGTATTCTTGTCCCCTTGTTTTCTTAAACACCTTCTTGTCCAAAATTCTTTCTGACTGCAATTCCTTTGATGTGGGTAACTGTTTTACCCAATCAATCTCTCGGGTCTCTTGATCTTGTGTTGTATAATCTGCAGTTTCACCTTCATACTTGTACAGGCCTACAACATTAAAAATTGGTGATATTCCAACATTAGGGGGTAACTCAATCTCATAGTCATTTGCATAAAATTTCCTCAACACTCTGCACGATCCAATTTTTTTGAACTTCAATTTGTTACACTCCCTTTTTGGAAACCTCTCCTTTCTGAGATGTGCTAAAACTAGATCTCCAACTTCAAAGTTCACCTCTCTTCTTCTCATGTCTGCTCTGGTTTTGCACCTGATGTTGCTATCCTGCAGCTGTTGTTTCACTTGTTTGTGTATTGTTTGCATTTCTGAAGCAAAATCTTCACCCTCTTCACTTCTCATCTCAGTTTTTCCCAAGTTTCTTAACTCAGATACTCCTCTTGGATGCATTCCATAAACAATATGGAATGGACTCTGTCCTGTACTCATGTTAGGTCAGTCATTAAATGCATATTCAGCTTGTGCCAACACTTGATCCCATTGCTTTGGATGTTCTGCAGTAAGGCTCCTTATAAGATTGCCCAAACTCCTGTTCACAACTTCAGTCTGTCCATCAGTTTGTGGATGACAGGAAAAACTAAACTTAATTTAGTTCCCAATTTCTTCTATTGTGTCCTCCAGAAATGTCCAACAAATTTGGAATCCCTGTCTAAGACAATACTCTTAGGCAACCCATGCAATCTTACAACCTCCTTAAAAAACAAATTAGCAATGTGAGAAGCATCACTAGTCTTATAACATGGAATAAAGTGTGCCATTTTTGAAAATCTGTCCACTACAACAAAAATTGAATCATTACCTCTTGGAGTCTTTGGTAAGCCCAAAACAAAATCCATACTTACCATATCCCAAGGCCTATTTGGAATTGGTAATGGAACATACAAACCTGTGTTTTGGCTTCTTCCCTTTGCATGTTGACAGATTTTACAAGTTCTCACATACTTTTCCACATCAGATCTCATTTTTGGCCAGAAATAAAATCTATTTAACTGCTCATAAGTATTCTCTACACCAAAATGTCCTGCAAGTCCTCCACTATGTTTCTCTTTGATTAAGTTCTCCCTCATAGAACAGTTTGGTATGCACAACTGATTTTTCTTAAACAATAGTCCATCTTGTAAGAGGTAATCCAACCATTTACTCCTATCCAACAAAACAAGATTTTTACAAGCTTCAAATGCCTCTTTAAATTTTGGATCTGTTTCATACAATTCTTTAAGAAAATCAAAACCCAACACTTGGATTTAACTCTCTTGAAATAATACATTCCTCCTACTTAAGGCATCTGCACCTTTGTTTGATTGGCCATTTATATGCTTCAAAACAAAATGGAAACCTTGAAGATACTCTACCCATTTGGCATGTTTCTAGCTAAGCTTTGGTTGTTGCATAATATACTGTAGTGCATGGTTATCTGAATAAATTATGAACTCCTTTGACATTAGATAATGCCTCCATTTCTTCAATGACTGCACAATTGCATAGAACTCCTTATCATAAGAAGAATACTTCTTTTTGGAATCGTTTAGCTTTTCACTAAAGTAGGCTATAGGTCTATCTTCCTGGCTTAAAACACCTCCAATTGCTTCCCCGATGGCATAACACTTCACTTGTAAAGGCTTACTAAAATCAGGTAGAACCAAAATAGGATTTTTAGTGATTTTCTTCTTTAATAGCTGAAATTTTTATTTTTTATTTTTTATTTTTTTATTTTTTATTTATTTATTATTATTATTATTATTTTTATTTTTTGTTGCTTCAGCAGTCTATCTAAATGGTTGTTTATCCTTCTTTATGGTCTCAATAATAGGTGCATTGATCTTACTAAAATTATTTATGAATTTTCTATAAAAACTAGCAAGACCATGAAAACTTCTTACCTCAAAGACATTTTTAGGTGAAGGCCACTCCATGATTGCCTTGATCTTATCTGGATCCATCTTCAACCCTTCAATAGAAAAAACAAAGCCCACGTACACTAGCTCTTCTTTCATGAATGAACACTTCTTCAAATTCAACAATAATTTCTTTTATTGTAACCTTTGTAAGACATAATTCATATGCCTCATGTGCTCCTCCTTAGACCTGCTGTAAACTAATGTATCATCCAGATATACTATTACAAATTTACTAATAAAATCTTTAAAAACCTCATTCATGAGTCTCATAAACATACTTGGTGCATTTGACAACCCAAAAGGCATTACTCTCCACTCATACAATCCCTCGTTTGTCTTAAAAGCGGTTTTCCACTCATCCCCTTCTCTTATCGTTATCTGATGATACCCACTTTTAAGATCTAGTTTTGAAAATTACTTTGCTCCACTCAAGCAATCCATTAAATCTTCAATTCTAGGTAAAGAAATTATGTACCTGATTGTGATTTTATTGATGGCTCTTGAATCTTTACACATTCTCCAGCCTCCCTCTTTCTTTGGACTCAACACTGTTGGTACTACGCAAGGACTCAAGCTTTCTCTGATCAGCCCTTTGTCAAGCAATTCTTGCACCTGCTTCCTAACCTCTTCATTTTCTGTAGGAGTTGTTATATAAGCTGCTTTGTTAGGTAGACTTGCTCCAAGAATCAAATCTATATGATGGCTAATTCTTCTAAAGGGTGGTAACTCATTTGGAAAATCATCAACAACATTTCTCCAACATTTCTTGAATTTCAATGGGTAAATCATAAATTTTAGTAGAAGTCATTATTACCTTAGGCTTGTAAATTACAACAAAATTTAACAAAATTTATCTCATTCTCTTCAATCTACTTCAAGTATTCCTTTCCTCCTAATAACATAGTTTTTGGATCAGTCTTCTTTCTTGGTACATCTTCTTCTTGCAGGGGCAGCAATGTATGATTGACACCATCCTTTCCAAACTTGTAGGTATTTCTTTTTCCATCATGCATGGCTCCTTTGTCATATTGCCAAGGTTTTCCAAGCAATATGTGACATACATCCATTGGAATAACATCACATACAATTTTATCTTTATACTTGCCCACCTGAAATTCCACTTCACACTATTCATTCACTAACAGTTGATGTCCCTTTTGTAACCATGACACCTTGTAAGGTGTTGGATGTTTCATTGTCTTTAGCTTCAATTTCTCCACCACTTCTATAGAGACCAAATTATTAGTGCTGCCACTATCAATGATCATCTGACAACATTTCCCTTGAACTTTACACACTGTTCTGAATAAAGTATTTCTTTTTGATGGTTCAACTATCTCCTTTGCTGGCTTGAGAAAAACTTTATTGACTACCAAAGATTCTCCACTCTCTGGTATATTTTCTTCTTCTGTCACTAGTGTTGTTGCTTCCCTCTCGGCTTAAACAACAATAGCATTCCTCTAATTTGTTTTTGCTTTCTCTGGGCACTCAAAAGCTTTGTGTCCCAATTTGTTACATCTGTAACATCTTACTTCTCTTCCTCTTCCTCTGCCTCTTGCATCACCTCCTGTAGGTGTATGTTGGGTTGAGCTGTTGCTAGCTCCATCTTTAGGTGCTGTAGATATTCCTCTACCACCTTGACTCCCCCTTCCTCGGAAAGTACCTCTCCCTCTGGTAGATTGCTTCCTCATGAGTTTTTCTTCAGCTTTCAGTGCTATTTGATAAGCTTCCTCTACTATTTTAGGAGACAGAATACTTATCTCATCTTGAATGTCCATCCTAAGGCCATTCACATATATGGCCACCTTCTCATCTGTATCCTTGGCTACTCCAGCTCTTATGCTTATCTTGTAGAATTCCTCTGTGTATTCTTTCACTGTCAAAGACCTTTGTCTAATATTTTGCATCTGTCTTAACAAAGTTTGCTGATAATTACTTCGTAGAAACTTACCTCTTAGCTTTGCTACCATCTTGCTTCAATTCTTGATAGGTTGCTTTCCAAGTCTCTTTCTTTCTGCCTACACACCATCCCACCAAAGTGTTGCATGTGTAGAAATTTTATGAATAATATGACACTTATTCAACTGAGATTATCCTGATTATACACTATTCCGGAATGCATGCATAATACATAATCTCATCTACATTGATCATCAATTTAGCAGTATTCAGAAACATACACATGCACACATTAAAGCATCAATCGCACATAACACAGTATTTTTCACAGGGAAAGCATCTCGCTAAAAACCCCAAACTATCTTTGTATTATATTGATTGAGATCATGTAACAGTACACAATACAATACTAGCTCCACTGCTACACACAATACATCATAGATCTGAAACAATCGTTGGCTCAAATCACCTCCACTGCTTGCCTGCCTCCATTGCGCAATCCTACATAGAGAATGTGTTATCACTTAAGAATTCTAATTCCCAAACTGCTCACATTAGTTTGATGGTAAAGATTCGGTGCTAGTCTAGGTTTGGGTTTTTGTTTGCCTTAGAGTCTGAGTCTTAGGAGTCTACTATGCATTCTCATTCACCATTGGTCTCATAATTCACATAATTTCCATGTGTCAGCGTCGTTCAAAGGTTATTATGTGCTACAAAGCCCTTTAGGTGATTTCGTATCATATAAGTCAGTTTTACGTGTTTTTGCAGCGCAACATGTTTTAGGTGATTTCGTAGCGCATAATCCAGATTTTGCACTCACTGCACTACGAAATCAGAGGTTCGTGCAATCCACAACAAATCTTTCCTAACTGTCAAATATGTCAAGTTCAGTTATGGTTGCATCATCCACTGTCATCTTATACACTCCACATATCATGTCCAACTGCTTATCTCCATCATTACAGTCGCTAGGTACTCTGGTACACTCGGATTGCAAGATCCAAGAAAAGCCAGGTATTCACAGTCTTAATCATTATTGTATTCATTGCATAAGGGACAAATCTACAAACATTCAATTTGAATGTATTGCATATCAAGCGAGGCAGCTATCAAGTGAGGCAGCTATCAAGCGAGGCAGAGATCAAAGATCGAGACAGTGCCGGTTATCAAACATATCATTCCGTTGGAGATTCATGGAGGGGTCTATAGAAAGAAAGAGTCGCAGGTTAGGCATGTGTTTGAGGACTGAACCTGAAGGTTTAGACACAACCTTGAAGAATAGAGAAGTCGAGCATGCATTCAAGCAAGCTGGATGCTGGAAATTTTGCAAGAAACTCTAGGGAGGTCATGCACAAGTCACCAAGGAATTTGCCTTGAATTTCACAGGACTAAACTCAAAGGTTGGTATGCTTGAACTGCAGGTCTCACCAGACATAATATCCATAGTTACAGAGATTCCAAGGGGGCAAGAAACTTGGTTTAAGAATTTCAAATTTGATATGACCCCATGTAAAGAATTTCTGAAGCATGAGTTCTTTAACTCCGATTTAAACAAGTCTATTCCTAGGAGTTATGTCAAGGATTCGTATGCCAATTTGCTTACCTGCATACAAAAGTACCTTACCTGTGAAGGGAGATATGATAAGGTGTATTCATATCATTTTAAACTTCTGTTGCATTTCACAGGGAATACATCTACTAATTTACCTTTCTACTTATTCCGTAGCCTAAGCAAAATGTGTGACAAGGTGCAGTTAAGGAAAGAGGCTTGTGAGACTTCATTGTTCCACCATGGATTGGTTAAGTTGATTGTTCTACATGAAATCCATAAGGTAGGTAGAGACTGGCCCACATTCATCTTCATGTCTGGTTTCAAGAACGAGACTGGTCTTAGTCCTCAAAATACAAAAGATTTGCCAGCAACAATTGATCATTAGGCAGAAACAAGATCCAGGATGTTTATAAAGGTGAAGGCTAGGAAACAGGTGAGGGAACCCACCAAGCCACTGATAATCCGAGATACACCCCAACAATCCCAGAAAGAGAAAATTCAAATCAGAGAGAGTGCACCTGAATCACCCACACGTGAAGTAGTCCAGAGAAGAATGACAAGAGGCCAATTAGCTAAGGAAAAGGGCAAAGCAGTGGTGATTGAAGACACCCCGCTTTCAAAGGGAAGTCTTAATGACATATTATAGGCAATTGATATCGAAGAGTCTCCCCTAGTTCAAGAAGATGTGATAGAGTCAGGAAAAGACAAGACTAAGAGAAATAGAGCCTCGAAAAAGCTCAAGTTTGATGATCCGGTTGATAAATTTGTCTTTAGGCCAAGAAGACCCATAACGAGGAATTTCAAAGACATACAGGAGATACTGCTAGGAGCAGATGAAACAGAGGAGATAACACAGTCTCGTGAAGGAAAAGATAAAGGTAAAGCAGTTACCCTGCAGGAAGAAGATAGTGTTGAAGAGTTGAAAAGAAAGTTGGAATTGGCAAACTTTGAAATTGCTAGACTGAAGAAAGCCTCCAGGAAACATGCAATCAAGGAAGCTTATTTTAACCAAATGCAAGCTCGGTGGGAGGATAAAACATTTCAAATACCATAGGTGGTCGACTTTAATGTTCAATTCCATAGCTGGACTGTCCCTGCAATAAAGGAGGCAAAATTCATAAGAAAGGTCAATACAAAGCTGAGAGCTGGGACCAGAGTCATGAAGAAGCAAATTGAGGACTTAAAAATGCAGTTAGCCCAGCAGAAAAAATCTCCTTAAGGAAGGCACACAGCAAAAAATGTTATGTTCCAAATTTTGATGGTTTTTCCTTGTTATAATTTTTCTTGAGGAATCATACATTTCCACTCAGTTTTGAAAAGCTTTGGAGCAGTTGAAAAGGATGTTTGAATATAAAGAAGCTCAAGATAGCAAATTTTTATATTAGGCTATGTTTTGGTGATTACACAGCAGTTTCGTAGCGCGCTACGAAACTGTCGTAGCTATATAATTCAAACTCAGTCAACCAATTTTGAAAGACCGAGGGAAAATTTTTGAAAAAAGAAATCTCTTCCAAGGATCATGTAACAGGTGTCAACATTCAACAAAGGAAGAAATAGGGAGAAGAAACATATATTCGAACTCTAAAATTTTTGTTATCAAGTGATCAAAGTTACCATAGTTCATGATATGTCAGACAGTTTGGAGGAGTTCTTGTTCTCACACATGGAAAAAGGTTGACAACATATCAAGGATGTGGCATTCTAATATATTTTGGTATAATCAAAGAAGAAGTACATGGTTCATTAGTTCAAATATCTTTGAGGAAAACCAAAGGCAGATAAGCAGGGGCAGTTTCCTACTTTTCAGGAGCAATGGAGAAGATGTGACATTAAAGACCAGCAGGCAGCTACAAACACCTACTACAGCTAAACTAAAAGAGACACTTGTCAAAGAACGAGAATTGATTGTAATTAATGCTATTATTAGCATGATATGGAGTTAGACTCCTATTTGCCTTAGATCTCTAAAAAGTCTAGTTAGCAGTTTGTTACATTTAATAGGTAGTTAAACTGTGAATAGGTGTCATAAGAAGTAGAATTTGAATTCCCCTCATGTTGGAGGAGGAATCTCAACCTTGTAAAAGAATTCTATAAATAGGAGAAAGAGCAATGTACACAGGGTTGGAAATTTATTGAAAAAAGCTATGATATTTGGCTTTATGTAAAGACTCTGTTTTAGTAATACAAGATTGGCTTTACTTCTCAGGACTCAGGAGGGATTCGATGTTCAGAATGTGTTGTGTTGTTCTTTTCCCAATATTTGCAGTGGTATGAATGTGTAATCACTTGGAATTCAATCATAGTGCTCTAACTTCCTGTATACATTCATAGACTGTGTGGTCCTATATGTTTTTGGTATGTTCTGAATGTGTTGAATGCTGAATGCCCTGACTTCTATGTAAGGTTGATACCATTGTTATACTGAAATGATGTTGACTCCATAAGCCCAATGGATAGTTTCTAATTGTGTTTCCACCATTCATATTTTTACATTCATTTCACAAGAGTTAGCCATCTTAATCATAATCAAAAACATTAATCCTTTGAGAGAGCCCTCTCTGGTTGGGGAGGCTAAGCCT